>PVIU01005580.1:0-111848 GCA_004026605.1 Ondatra zibethicus | reverse complement strand
CTCGGAAGCTGGTTGGGCGAGGATCCCGGTCCCAAAAGCAGGCCTACTGAGGGTTGCCAGCTCCTCTCTGCTTGGCTCCGTGGGACAAAGGAGGCCCCCTAGCAGGGGACTCGCCCTTCCCCCAAGGCCTCAGCCCGGGTGGGCCGAGCTCAGGTGCAGCCGGGACAGGGTCCAGATGAATCCGCAGAAGCTGGTTGGGCGAGGATCCCGGTCCCAAAAGCAGGCCTACTGAGGGTTGCCAGCTCCTCTCTGCTCGGCTCAAGATAAGTTATTTTACAAGGATAAAGTCATTAGTGATCAATGTCACAATTAAGCCAGTGGTGGAGCTTGGCTGAGGCCACAGCTCAGAGTGACCAAGATTTCACTTTTGGTCTCAGGTACACACATGTGAAAACCACTACCTCCCTAATCTGGAACTGAGGAAAGAGGGATGAGAGTTGAGAGACCTGGGTTTGCATGGTAGAATTCCATAACTGGAGAGTGATGTGAGTTCTATTTTGTCATGTGGTCACAGATCGCTGGTGCTCCATCTTTGTGCTTCAGTTCCCTAGTCTCGCCATTGTATGTCTTCTATGAGTTTGCACAGATCGGGTGTTTGGTGAGAAATGAGCCTGAAAGGGCATTCACAAAGGTGCAGAGTGGGCTGTGTAGGGAAAAGGGGTAGGCATGCTACCTTTTAGAACAGAGAGCAGTCTGGAAGAGATAGGGACAGGGACAGGGAGAGTCCCAGAGGTGGTTCTAGGTGGCATACTGGCATCCAGGAAGGACCTAAATTATTTCAGTTTCAAACTCATGCCCACAAAGATCTAGTGCCATGAGGAGAAGTGCTAGCCACAGGGTTGGTGACCCACAGAACTAGTGGCACTCTGCCTTCTCACTTCTGGCCTGGCTCCTTCCCTCTACAGCCTCCTCCTTCACAGAGACACGGGGAGACACTGGCAGCGGCTTCCTCACAGTTGCCTGAGGTTGAGGCGCCCCCTCCTGCCCTCAGGGTGCATGGCTGCCAGGGAGAGCCAGTTCTTTCCCAGCAGAAGACCTAAGACAGCTCCTTCCTTTGTCTAGGCGGAGGCATAAGTTCTGCCTACCACACCTGCAGCCCCGGACAGCCTTTGGGAGTCTAGAAGAAGGAGGAGCGCATTCCCTGACTTCTCCTGCATCTCTGCATGACCATCTCCTCATCTGCCGTCGCTCTTTCCCCACTCTCTTCTCCACTTCTCTTTTTCCTTTGTCTTTTCACCTGTGGCTCTCTGCATCCCTCTCTTTCCTTGTCCACCCCCTGTCATCACCCCCATTCAAACCCCTTCCCGCTTCCCGTAGCTTCGATTCTTTCTCTTGTGTCTTTTGCTCCTTATCTTGTAGTTAGTGGGTCAAAGTGTTTGGCACTCATATTGGCATTTAAAGATGACTTTAGGCAAGTTGCTTAATGCCCTGACTCTGTACCTGACTGAGGGATCAATGAAATACTGTGTCCCAGAGAGTGGCTCCAACTCTGACTCCCAGAGAGACTCAACAGTCCCTTCTCTTGCTCCTCTCCCTCTCAGCCTCATCTACTGGCAGGCCTTTTGCTACTCTTTTCTTCTTTTCAACCTCCCCCCATGCCTGCCTCTCCCTCTTTCTTCTTTCCTTTCTAGGCTACAATTTAGAGTCAGATTCAAATACCATTTCTTGAACCTTTCAGGAAACAGGGATCTTGACCGTCACCTTAAAGGAACTCAATTCCATACTCTACTCCCTCTCCCTCTCCTCTGTTCCCTTGTCTAAGTGTCTGATAAGAGGCTCCGAGTTGAGCTAAGGGACAGCCAGGGGTGTCTGAAGTCAGGGAGTCTGTTCATAGTGTATCTTGCAAGGAAGTTTTCTGGTAGGGAACGAGTCATGTCCCAAGAGACACCCTGCTCTGCGTGTCTACAGGCCTGTGACTTGAACAGATTTGCTAATTTGTTTGTGATTTGTGGCAAATTGCAGTGAAGGCGCATAGTGGCATAAAACACTATAGGCGTTTCCTAGCACCAAACTCCTAAGAAGATGTTCACCCAAGAGATTCATGTTGGGAGCCCCTGGAGAGTGGCCTCTGACCTCTGGCCTCATGAGTATTCCTTCAGCAGGTGGCAGCCTGTGGATCATAGGCCTATTTTTCATAGAGTCTCCTCTCAAGAGCCAAGGGCACAATCCTAAAACATGGTCTAAGCACACAGTTGTCTGTGGTCTAGCAAGACACCAGGGTAATGCAGGCGTGTCTAGACAGCATCCTTCTAGCTGTCCTCAAAGACTCAGAATATTTCAACCCGGGTACAGAGAAAGGCAAGGTCAGCCAGTGGTGCAGGGCCAGGGATTTACACAGTGTAGTGTGGTAGTTAGGAATGCCGACTGTGGAATGGCGTGAGTCTGGTTTCATTTCTAAGCCTCTGTATCTTCGGGCAACTTACTTTGACCTCTCTGGACTCTAGACTCCTGAATAGAGATGATAGTATGAACCTCTCAGGGTCTCTGTGAGAAGGAAATGAGTTGATATAAGTACTTCACATCCTGACTGATTTCTAGTCAGGGTTGATAGCTGTTCAATGCTGCATGATTCTGTGTAACCACACACTGGGGCTCCCAGCAGGTCAGACATATTCTGAGAGGCCATCTGGTTGCCTGGATGGAGGCCTGCGTACACTACCACAGACAGCCAGTTTTAAAGCAAAAGGGTTTCTTCTCTTTAGTTTTCCCATGCAAAAGCTGACTATTGTCTCAACCTGCTCTCCACTGAGGGAAGACTATGATTCCCAAGCTCTCTTGCCTTTGGCAAAGCATTATAGTAAAAAACACGAGGAAGAGGCAGTCCCTGGGATTGTGGGAATGGACAGCGTTCACAGCATTCACAGCATAGGGAGGGTGTCCAGAAAGTTGTTTTGTGTCCACAGCCAGTGCCTGTGCTTAGCTCTGGAGGCTGTCATTTGACCCAGTCCCTACTCATTGTCATCATTTACTTGGTGCAGCAGGAGGGGGGAACACACGTGTCACACAACATGTGCAGGCAGAGCCAGAAGCTATGACCCTACAGTACCTGCTTTTTCTCCAATGCTCTACTAGAGAGTACCGAGAGACTAGGCCTTCCTGGTCCTAAGCTTCCCCAGCCCTGGAATACCCACCATCCTTGGGGAGTCAGTAGACTTCCCAGCTCTTGCTAAACAGACCCCTGCTTCCAGAGTACTGTGTCCCCTTATTTGTTTTATTTCCTAAGTAACTGGGAGTTTTTTTACTCAGTCATGGCTTTTCACCTGAAAGAGCTATTTTGAGGAGAAGCCACTGAGTTCTACAGAAGTTCCTGGGCTCCGCTACAAGTCATTTTTAGATTGCAGAATGGGACAAGAAGGAATGATGATTTTTCCCTGTGCATGACTAATCCAAAACTCTTTAATCTTCAAAATGTCAGAGTTTATGGTCAGTGGCTGTTCTGCCGCGAGCAGGATGGCACTGAATATTAAGGTGCTGGCCCGGCAGGGAACCTGGATGAGGCAGAGTCATAAAGGCAGACAGCCTCCAGAGATGGTGGCTAGTCCTGGAGGCCAACTGGGAAGTACCACCTGAAAACAAACGCATCCTTGAATCCCAAGATGATGGTGCATATTAGCATGGGTCTTTTCTGCATCCCAGAGAGATTAGCCTCACGGTTCTAATTGGCTGGTGGTCGAGAAGGCTGATCACCATGTTCATCAGTGGGTTACCCCAAGGTCACTGTCTTGCTACCACATCACACTGCCCTGTGTCTCTATGTCTTTAAAGCATAATAATTCATCCATGATCTCAATGAGCTAAAACAAATTCGGGACAAGTAATAAAGGACTTAGGACATATTAGGATTGTATCAGGAAACATTGCCCCAGGGAAAAGAAACCAGTAGGTTCCTGGAGGTTGGAGAAGCCAGATAGGGTATGACTCAGTAACAAAATTTTTTCTTCAGGCTTTCATTTTCCATTAGTGAAAGTGTTAATGTGGGGAATGCAAAACAGAAACTTACCACTCTGTAGGCAGCTCTGTGCTGGACACTGGGGATCAGTGATGAACAAGACTGCTTCCCAAGGGGGAATTCGAAGTATGATGGTTCTAACATCCTTCCCCCCAGATATATCCCAAATTCAATCACGTATAGGTGATGGGTCAAGTCCTAAGGTCCTGATGAGAGTGTTCTAAGGTCCTGATGAGGGTGTCCTCTGTGGCCCCGGAAATGTCAAAGCCTACTCATAGGTGAGTTGGGACAGAAAGAGAAGCCAGTGAGTACACAAACGTCCAAAGGACCAGATGCTCCTAATTAATTATGGTCAACGTTTGTTTAATAAAAAGTTTCCAGGCATCCCTCCATTCTTGCCTGACAGTAGGGACTGAGAAGCTGGAAATGGGTCAGGCAAGGCCCCTGCATGCCATAATGCTGTCTGGAGAAGCTGACACACAAATACAGCTATGCATGAGAGAGTCCTTTGAAGGCACCTAAGACAGAAGGGACATGAGGAAGAAGGGACATAACTTGGCAGTGGGATGGGATGGTTTCATAGAGGAAGAGTTCTTGAGCAGAAAGTCTAAGAGTGAAATGATCATTCTAGGCCAGATTCCAGAGAGAAAACACAGTGCTTGCAAGACCCAGGGAAGCTTGAAAGCCAAACAAGACCTCCCAGCTGAGCCTCCTGTTGAGGGTGCCTATGAGAACCTCAGCACCCCCAAGTCCACGCTGAGGGGGGAAAGCTGTGCAGATCCCCAGCCCAAGGGTGTGAGTGTGTTGCTGCTCCAGAACAAAACACACAGAAAAACAAAACAAAACCTTCAGCCCGGAGCAGCCAGAGTCCATGGCTCTCCTCACTTTTGCCTTCACTGGGAAACAAATGCCATTCTTTCTGAAGGTTACGGCATGAAAGATGGAGAGCACTGGCTTTGCACTGTGTGGGGGTCACCCCTGTGTGCCCACTGAGCACTTGTCAGTGCACCGACCTACCACCCTCCCTCACAAGGTCTGTTTCTTTTGGGCCCAAAATTCACTGTCACTCTTCTTGCTTGCTTAGGTGGTAGCAGAAAGCAGAAAGTCACCTTTGAATCTGTAATATACAAGCTGAGGATATTTTATTACCTTGTCAGGACAAAAGGCAATGGGATGCATTTAAATCGAGGACCCAGTCTCTTGCAGGAACGTAACTGATGCCTTCACAGCAGCCTGAAGCTCTGGCTCTCAAGCAGACGTCGCTGCCAGATCCCCCACCTCTCCTACCATGGCCATTCAGTATGCTTAGATGCTGAAAGGACAAAGTAAGGGGTCTCGTGTGGGCTAAGGATGCTCTGCGACCCCATGAGGGTCACAGGGTCAAGAGAGCCAGAGTAATTGGAGACCACTCCCTGGCGAGGATGGGAATACCAATAAGGTTTCCCAAACAGATGTGTGCACAAAGCCCAGGAACACAATGGCCTATCGCAGCAATCTTGGAAAGGAGGATCAGACATTTCATTTCATGGTTTTGGAAGCAAAGAGTTATGGAAACCTATTAATCTGGAAAAGGTGTGTCACCAAGTGGCTACATTGCAGTTCTTTATAACAATAGGATAGACGGAGAAAGAAAGGAGAGAGGGAGGGAGAGAGAGAGAGATTAGATTCTTATTTTTGAAGATTCCTCTGTGTGGTTCTGGAGGCCAAGGAAGAAGCAATGCTGAAGTTCAAACCAAGAGCCATAGGCTGCAGAAGTTCCTCTTGTTAGGAGACACAGATCCTTACTGCTCCTCATGTCTTCAACTGATTGCATAAGGTCTCATCACACTATTGAAAACAACGTGCAGTCCTCAATGCCAATGGATCTACATGTTAATCTCATCCCAAAACACCTTCACGGAATAATGTTTGACCCTGGATCATAGTCCATTCAAACTGACACATTACCCATCACTATCGTATAGCATTCGACTACAGGCCTTTGGCTTCAAAGTCTAAAACTTTCAACCACATCAAAGCACCTAAAACGACCTACTCTGGACCTTCAAGTAGAGGAGATTTCAAGTGGTTAACCAGGTCCCCCAGGTTAATCTCTAACTATGAAAGGCTCCATTGTATGTAGTTTTAAAATGTTGAGGTTGAAAGCTGAGCAAAACAGCTTCTTCTATCCTCCTAGTCCAGGGAAGGCACACACAGTCTGGAGGTGAATGGGGAGAGAATTCTAGAGAATGCATCATCTAAATAAGAGCCTGGGTATCATGGTGCATGTCTTTAAAACCAGCCCTCGGTGAGGCCTCTGTATAGATTGAAGCCAGTCTGGTCTACATAAGTGACTTCCAGGTCAGCCATAGCTACATAATGGGGGGGGGTGGAGGAGGAAGCGAAAGCAACTTGCCCTTCTGAAGTGACAGGGCTATTCAAGGGAGGTTTTTGGTACCAGATAATAGATTTAAATACCACAGCCCCACTTTTGATATTGAGTTTCTAGTTGGTAATGAACCAGAGGAGGTTCTTGAACTAGAGAGTAGCATGAGATTATTATAGTATCAGGTATGGAATATATATATTCCATATGCATGTTGGATTAGCCTAGACTAGTAAATGCTTCTCCTTATATGGTTTTAGGAGCATTCTGAAGTCCATACTTCATCTCTTCCACTAGAAAAGAAACAAATAGCAGTGACTGAGAATGTCCATCTTCTCTAAGTAACGCTGCAGAGTTAAGGAAGGGTAATTTGTCATGTGGCAGACACCTTTTCAGATATTTCACGTTCTTTAATCTCAAAACAACCATACAAAGAAGATGCACTAGGGAGTCTTGTTCTTATTTGGTTGACAAAAACACTGAAGTTCAGAAAGAAAGAAATTTCCCCCAAACCATAGAGCTGGTATTGCAGGCAGGGGCAGCATTCCCATGAAAGCTGCCAAATTCCACAGCCTGCCCTTTTAGACATCAAACTTCAGTGAGGGCTTGGATTGGGGATAATCCCCAAATACTCGCCTATCAGGTAGAGAAGGAAATTTCTTAAATGAAGGGGAAAGGTGAGATACGAGGAGATGGTTTAGTCTGTGAAGTGCTTGCCAGTTTAATTCCCAGTCCCTACATAAAAACTAGGTGTGGTAGTATCCACCTCTAACCCCAGCACTGAGGGGAAGCAGAGGCAGGAGGATGCCTGGGACTTGCTGGCAAGCCAGTCTAGCTGAATCAGTGAGCTCCAGGCTCCACATAAGGTGGAGAGTGACTGAGAAAAAATCTTCTTATGTTGGCCTCAGGCCTCCATACATATGCATCCCCATATCCCTATACACAAACATGTACACATGCATATACATACACAAAAGAGAAAAAGCAAAGCGTCGAAACCAAATTCTAGTTTTTGTAGCCTAGAAGGTCTGACCAGAAATACCCAAAACAGGGAGATTTGATTTCACTTGATAAAGATTGGATGCCATGCAGGAGAGACCTCAGAAGGGACCATGTCCATTTGCTACAACTTCTGCAAACTAGAAGTTCAGATTGGCCTCCTACTCTGACCACGTTCATGTTAGTAGTGGGACAGAGGTCAGTACCTACTGCTAGTGGGGTCTTCTGTGGGGATTGGCCCCTACAGTTCCAGTATCTCCAGAGTTAAATACACACATACAGTATAGCTGTTGCGTGAGCTCTCTTGTAAGTTAAGGATGTCTTGGGCCTGTGGTGGTTTAAATGAGATGTCCTTCCATAGGCTCTGGTGTGTGAATACTTGGACTCCAGTTGTTGGACCTGTTTGGGTAGGTTTGATGTGGCTTTGCTGGAGAAAGTATGTCACTGGAGGCAGTCTCTGAGGTTTCAAAAGCTATGTGCCATTCCCAGCTTGCTCTCTCTGCTTCCTGTTTGCTGTTCAAGATGTGAACTCTCAGCTCTCCCTGCTCCCATGATTCCCTGGTATGATGAACTCTTATCTCTTTTGAACCATAAGCTCAAGTAAACCCTTTCTTCTCCAAGTTGCCTTGCTCATGGTATTTTACCAGAGAATAGAAAAGTAACTAATACAGTGTCCATCTGTGGCTATCCCCCTACCTGGTGGGAGGCATCATCTGTTGTAATTATCCTTCATTAAAATGCTGATTAGTAACATCTTGCCTGGGCCAGGTAGATGATGGGATTGCCCTAGTCACTATAAATGTTGGTGTTCTTTACAGCTACTTACACACTATGAACATTCATGCATGGCCCAAAGGGAAAGAGTCACATAGACTGTATAAATACTTCTGAACAGGGAACTGGAAACAAGATGTCATATGATGAAGATGGATTCCTGTGGGTGAAGCTCAACTCCATAGAGGAGGCATCCACTGAGAACCCATGGCTGACTCCTTCCTACAGATGGATTTGGCTGGTGAAGTGATTAGTTGGTTGCATTTAGAGTTTGAAATTTTTTTATACATGGCATAAACTATATGGCTCATTATTACCACTCCCTATAAATACAGGAGGTTTCAGGAACCAAAGAGTGGGAGGGGACCTGGAGGAAAAGACAGCTAAGGCACAGAGTCATCTAGCAGGGCTGAAGCAGAAATATCAAGTGGGAAGATTAGGGATGACTCTGGAGAGGGCACAGGAGCCAGAGCCTTGAAAGAGACTCTGAGCACCATGTTGAATGTGCTCAGATTCAATCCAAGGAATGCAGCATCATTTCAGAGGTTTAAATCTGGAAAAGATGTCTTTTAGATATGCTTCCCAGGGAGTCAGTCTTGGCAACAGTATGAAGCATGGATACCAGCAAGAAGAGACCATAGCCACTGCAGAAGTGACCAGGAAGCTAGGAGAGGCACATTAGTACCAGTTCTGTCTGAGCTGGACTCAGGAGAACCATCGATTGTGTTTCTTAGGGGAGACAATAGATCTAGTTGATCATGGCCTTAGCTTTGGTACCACAGGAGGCAGTGCACAGATAGGGGGAGTGTGTGTGGGGGGGCTAACTGACTGCCTGAAAATACAAATCAAGGCTGATAAAGTCTCACTTTCAGTATAGGGGTGAGAGCCAAGTTCTGGTTTTGTCTTTCTGGTGTCTCATTGACCTCCCTGGAACCGAAGAGCTTCATCAGACTGTAAGCTCATAGCTGAGTCCAGCTGTGCAGATCACCCCCGAGGCATCGCAGTGACAGCTGATGACTCAGTTACCCATGGCCAGAAGATCTTCATGCCATCTTGTTGTAAGAGGAGAGCAGGCTGCTTGTCGTCCCAGCCACCCTTGGCTGTGTCCCGCCACCCTGCTCCCGGTGCCCGGCTAGCTTATACCCAAAATAATTACACAGAAACTGTATTCATTTAATTACTGCCTGTCCCATTATATTTAGCCTCTTCTTGGCCAACTCTCACATCTTAAACTAACCCATTTCTATTAATCTGTGTTTACCAGGAGATCGTGGCTTACCGGAAAAGATTCAGCGTGTCTGACCTTGCAGCTTCATGGTGGCGGCTCTCTCTCTCTCTCTCTGTGTCTTCTTCCCAGCATTCTGTTCTCTTTTCCCCACCTATCTAAGACCTGCCCTATCAAAAGGCCAAGGCAGTTTTCTTTATTCACCAATGAAAGCAACACATAGAAAGAAGGACCTCCTACACCACCATCTTTTTTGTGGGTTTTAAGAGATGCAGTTCTTTTTCTAAGTACCTATCTGATGTGAGTTATGATCTGTATTTCACCTTTTCTGTTTTTCTCCCTCTGAATTGTTTTGCTTTTGTGTGCTCTTTATCTGTATCTATCACTCTATGTTTCTCTAATTCTCTCTAGATTCTGGTCTCACACACACACCTTAGCTCCCTTTCCTCGCTCATATCTTCCTGTCTCCCTTTCTCTATCCATCCATTCCTGTCTTACTCTTTCCTGCTGAGCCCACCCCCATTTTTTTTCTTCTCTATCCTATTCTGATTAGACAAATTACTGACGGGTGAGGCTAGTCTCTGCCCAGTGGTTAATTGATGGCTGGTGTAGAACTGCCTAAGAGAGGAACTCTTGTCATTAGCAAGAGATGGGTTGCCTTGGCCCACAACTAGGAAACCTTTGAAATCCTGCATCTAAATTACTATTCTTTTGACTGCTGCTAGTGATGCTAATTAGCTGTGTTAATTGGATGTTTTGATATTTGAAGAGCAAAGCAATCCCACTCCTTCCTCCAGAAAGCCAAAATTATTAATGAACTTGGCAGCAGCCTTGGCTTTCATTCCACAGTGGGCACAGCCAGAGATTTTTGGGGCAGGCAAAGGGGTTGTTCTGAGGAAGTAGCTTGCCTGCTCTTGGGGAGAGACCAACCCAGAAGCTGGCTACGTGCTTTGTAGTGGTGAAGTTATCCAGTGAGACCAAAGAGCCTTTGACTCGGCGACAGAACATAACACTGAACAGCGTAAGGGAGCGCTGTGCTTTGCCATTATGTGCCATCACCCTGGGCAGCCTGGACAGCAAGGCTGGGTGTTCGCATCCCACTGTGTGCTAGGACACCTGACAAAAGACATGCTACTGAGTAAATAGCCAAGAACATGTCTACTTTTGAAAGTCAAACCTGAGTTCAAATACAGTGAGACCAATTTTAGTCGGATGTGTTAAGCAAGTGTTACTTCGCCTCTTTGCATTTCAATTTTTCTCTAAAGCAAATATTGGCTGAGAGTTGCAATGGCTGTAACTCTCTCTGAGTTGTTATGTTTTATGGATGACTTATCATCCCAAAATGATACTTGGAAGTTCACCTCTTCAGCCTGACTCTTTAATTGGTCTTAACTTATAAAAGATCCAGGAGAGCCAGGAATGTTACACAGAGAAGCCCTGTCTTGAAACCATCCCCTCAAATTTCAAAATAAATGAACACTGAGGATCAGATATGTACAGAATTCTGGGAGGATGCTGAAGAGTCTGCAAAGACTTTTTAAAGGGGATTGATACTCAAATGGGTCTGATTACTCAGCCACAAGAGGAGAAGCATGACTAGAAGGAAGAAGAAGGCACTACACAAAGACATCAGAGGATGGGACTACTCTGTGCTCTGAAATGTGAAGCTCAAGATGTCTAAGGGTCCTGCCTGCTCCACATGCATGATTCCTTGAAGATATTTTTCTTATACTTTCAACTATTTTACCCAGAGAGAAAGACATAATGAACAAAGAACCAAGGCTAAGTATTGTTGGTAGAGGATACCTGACATCTCCCTATCAAAAGGAGCATCCTCAGGAGGCCCAAGCCTACAGCCTGCAATTTGGTGGCACTGGGCAGGAGTCTATAAAGAAACACAGTCAACAGAAGACATAGATATGCAGATTTATTTATGTGCATATATCTATATCTATTTCTGTCTGTTTCTATTGTTATACATATACATGCATTGATATAAATAATATAGGTTATATGTGATAAGGAGTTAACTTGTATAGTTATGGAGGCTGTAAAGTTCCAAGATGTACAGTCAAGAAGTAGAGTCTTGTGAGATACTAAGTAGCTATAATCTCTGTCTAAAGGCCTAAGAATAGGGAGGGTGGTGGTGCAAGCACCAGTCCAGACACCAGAAGACATGACACCCATGGAGAGAGATACTTTAGTTCTTGTTCCAAAGCCAGGAACACCAGTGTCCCAGTTTAATCAAGCAGCCAGAAGGAGTACCCCGTTTCACAGTCTTTTTGTTGCTCTATGCAGCTGTTCAGTTGATTGGATGAAACCACCCAGACTAAAGATGGCAATCTGCTTTGCTCAACCTATCTGTTTAGGTATTCATCTTATCCACATCTGAGGAGTGTTTGACCCATGTCTGGTGCTCTATGTCCCAACCATGTTGATATATAAATTAGGCAGCACGGAAGTTCAGTGACATATGGGAGATTTTCAAATAAAATGAGAAGAAAAAAAATATCACAGGTCAGTTCCAAAAGTGCCATATAAAAATTAATATGACGCTGTAAAATTGATCACGGGTTGCTGGAGGGCTGATAGGAATAACCTCATACATCCCCTGCTTTTGTAAAAGAAGAAAAGAAAGAAGTGAAGAAAACAGGAAGGATCTAAGCAGGTACAGAATTTCAGGAAGATGTTATGCATGATGGAACATTGGGGTTGATTAGCACCACAGAGTGGCCAGACCATAAGATCATCATGGAAGAGAGACTGGACAGGACTTCAGGGACTGGATCACAGGAGATTTTAATGATAACACAGACCAAAGGCTGCTGGGATTGAGGACTGTCTCAGGGTAGGCAGAGAGTTCTTAGGGACTAGTTACAAAGACTGTATGGAGTAACAGCCTGTAACCTAAGTCTTTTGTTATTTCTTTGTTTTCTTTTTCTTGATTTTGTTTTTGCTTTCTGAGGCAGACCAAAGCTGGCTTAGAGTTCCCCACTCTAAGGTTGACCTTGAATGCCTGATCCTCCTCCTGTACCTCCTAAGTGCTAAGATTGCAGATGTGCACCACAGTGCCTACATTTTCAAGGATGTAAAATCTAAAGTATGACTGTAACTGACACCAAGACAGATGTTCTAGAACTGCAAGTGGAACAGGGATGTGAGCAGAGACAGGAGCTCCACCAGCAGGTACTCAGTGAATGTTCACTCAGTGTTTTCTGAGGGTCAGGCAGTGTGAAGACAGCAGGATACCAAGCTACTCTCTCAGAATTTACAAACCTAGCAGGAAAAAAAAAGCGAGAGGAAGTGTGTGTGTGTGTGTGTGTGTGTGTGTGTGTGTGTATGTGTGTGTGTGTGTGGTAGTTGAGGGGCAGTGATAGATCTTTGGCTGGGCTAGGCTGGATCAAGAATATTTAAGGATCTGAATTTCAGACACCCTTGGCCTTCATTCTACACCAGCCACAAAAGATATTTAATATGGGAAGAAAGAAGTCTAGCACTTGTAGGAGTCCTGCTGCAAAAATAAGCGCGTTCTATGCATTATCCTACTTAATATTCTAAGCTACTTTGAAGTAGGGCGACATGTCCTCATTTTATAAATAAGAGAGCTAGGTTTAAACTACTGGCTAGTGGTAGGAGCCTTGTGATTCCAAAGTCTTTGATATTTTTCCTACTGCAGCGCTCATCTTCTACCCCTCTTTATTATCTCATTGGAGTAAGCGTTCCTTCATACAAAACACAGCATTTATAGACAGTCAGAGTGTGTGTGTGTGTGTGTGTGTGTGTGTGTGTGTGTGTGTGTGTGTGTGTGTGTATGCAGCATATGCTTGTGCCTCCTCACGTTTCCCTGCATGCAGGTATTAACTGTGAGCTAAGGGAGATTTTGATTACTTCTGTCCAATTAATGCTCTGCTCATTCTCGCTGTCTCCTTGTGATTAGAATTAATTGCTGCTGATTACACTGTGTGGAAGGAGAGAGAAGGCCAGGAGCAGTTCCACTTGGGGGACCAAAGCATTGTAATGCAAAACAAAACTGGCTCCTGACAAGGACTTGAATTAGAAAATTCTCTCTGTTGGACAAAGAGTTGGTATTCTGTGACCAAAATCAATATGACCCTTCCCGGATGAAAGAACAACCTGCCCATGTTCTGGCCAGCAGGAAAGATAAAATGAATTGAAGCAATGTGCTGTTTCAGAATGGGGCTTACTGGAACTGTGTGTGTGTGGGGGGGGAGAAACTATTTATGCAATGTTGCAAAACTCTTCCAGACCTGTAAACTCTGGAGCTTGATGTGACAAACACTAAGGTCTTCTGCTATCCAAAATGAGACAAAATGTAACAAAGATCCAATTTAAATGACTAAAGGGGAAGAAACCAGCTCTTAGACATTTAAGTACATTGAGTACAAAGGATTATAAGTTTTAGGCACTATTTGGAGGGGCTCATGTTACCGTAAGAACTTGGTGTCAGGCTCTTCATGCTCAGTGCCCCTGCTGTATCCTAAGTGGTAAGCCCATTCTCCCACAAGCTATCCTTGATCCTATCATAGATGCAATATGGCTCCAAGTAGCCACTGGCAGGTATCCCACTGCCTTGGAATTAAGGGAATGTGTGTGTGTGTGTGTGTGTGTGTGTGTGTGTGTGTGTGTGTGTCCCCTTTATAATAAACCTATAAAGAGAAAAGGCTTGTTTGCGATCATACTTTTAAGGATTCCAGTCCATAGTCTGACGGACCCATTATTTGGGGGCCCAAGGTGATGCTTAATGGTGCTTAAGGATGGCAATCATGAGGCAATAATGAGGAACACATTATGAAGCAATTTTGTTTACCTCCTGGCCAGAAAGCACAAAGAATGGGCTGGATTGTACATGATTAATGACCTAAGGCTCTCTGGTCAGGCTGCACCTTTTAAAGGTTGTACAATTTCCAAAAAAACCCTACCCTAGGGCCAATGCTTTAACACAGGTTCCTTTAGAAGACATTCAAGATGCAAACTATTTCACGGGTGATTCTTGCTATAGTCTCAGAACTCTGTCATTGACCATCTGTGGCAAGCAAACACCGAGTGCACTATTGGCCAAGATGGAATTGACTCTGTTCTCACCAAGAGTTAGCCCCTCATGAACTATAGAAGATGAATTTGGAGATGTAAGAGAAAATGGAGCATCATGAACAGAAACAACATTAAGAAGAGGAAAATCAAGTAGGCAAATGCTACTGTAGGCACCCTCTTGCACAGAGTTTGTGATTCTCTGACCTACTGGGGTAAATCCAGAAAGTATCAAGATTGTGTTCAGAGAGGATTTGAAGTCAGGAGGTATGGTTAGAGCCAAAAAATAAGACACATGATTGACTTTTGAGCATCTGCTTTGGCTAAGCTCCATGCTGGGTGCTTTTGCATTCATTATGCCATTCAGTCTTCATAAACTCTCATTAGTACCAGGTTATTGCCATCTTACACATAAGGAAATCGGGAAGTAGGGGATGAATTGCTTGTCACTTGTCCAAGGTTTGTTTATTTATCCATTTACTTTTGGTGTGTTAAGATGTGGGGAAGCAAGTCGTGGGAAAAGGTGTGCTCTTCCCTCAAGGAACTCAAGGAAGCCTCATGGGGAAGTGAGATGGGCAAGAGCAGGGGAGACACGGGTGCATGTGGCTCCCAGGCATGGGTCTCAGGCTCTCTTCTCTGCATAAACCCATAGAGCATTGCTCTGAGAGCCTGAGATTCAAGACGAGCTTGCTGGATTCGCAGTGTACCAATAGCTCTCTAATTGCCAAAGGAACATGACTACTGGATCACTTGTATGGTAGAAGAAGGCCATCATCTCCTCAAAACTATTTTTATTTCTGCAGTCAAGAAAGAATCATGTCTCTGGCTTTTTTGATGTAATTATCAAGGCTTCTTTCTCTTCATTTCAGGATCCCTCATTCTGACAGACTAGGAGTACAAGAGGAAGAGGTAGGCCACTTCATCTTTATAAATTTGGCCTTCATACCCAACCCTATTCTCTAGAGAACTTTCTTTTCACAATTATATTGTCCATTTACTACCAGGAGGTAAGCTCTGTTTCTGTGAAGTCAAGAAATAAGCTCAGACCAAGGAGGAAAGGGCCAGCTCCTTCCAAATTTCAGTCACTTATTTAGCAATAATCATTGTTTTCCAAGGCTGATATTTAATTGAACACATAATGTACCAGATACTCTGACACAGGTTCTGTGGTAGGAAACTGAATGGTCTAGTACAGTATTTGAACTGCATGTGTAAATATAAAGATATAGTCCTTTGAGGGAGGAGCTTGTGAGGGAATATCAAGAAGTGCCAGGAGGGTTTAGCCAAGAGGTAGGAAAGGCTTGTTGAGGACCTGAAAGTGGAGCTTGAGATATAAACTGTGAAATAAACCTATCACCCTTGTGATATAAATGGAGAAACTGAAGCCCAGGATGGGGGTGGGTCATCCAAGGTCAGGGCAAGCTGAGACTCAACACAGAACTTGTGTTGGCTCATTCCGTATAATACCTGTGGGAGCTGCAGACTCAAGGCCAGCCAGGGTAAAGACAGCGAAGGAGAGTGGGCTTTTTAAAAAGCTCCAGAACTCCGTAGGCCATCCATAAGCAAACCCTGAGTGGACCTGGAGTTGTTCTGAGACCAAAGCTTGGTGCTTCCCCCAGTGCTCCCCACTTGGTTGTAGCGTGGCTAGAACCCTGGTGTATTTTGCAGTCTCCCTGTTAGAAACCATCTTCGGATTTTTTTAGGGGGCAGAGATCTCCTAAATGCTGCTCTGTGACTTCCACAACACACTGGGTTACCAGGCCCTTAGAGATGTACATTAGTGTAGATGCGCTTGGATTAGTCTACCCATGGTTACTCCAGGACTATGTGTAGCTCGATTTCACCTCCTTGTGTCAGATCCCTCCTAATCCCAGCAGAGGCAGAATCTGGGTGAGAAAGGATCAGATGTGCTAAGAGGGGTGAGTGAGACGGCTCAGCAGTTAAGAGCACTTGCTGCTCTTCCAGCAGACCTGAGTTCAGTTCTCAGCTTGTACGCTGGGTAGCCCACAACCACCTGTAACACCAGCTCCAGGAGATCCAATGCCCTCTTCTGGCCTCCAGGTGCACCTGCACATAAGCACACACACCATACCCCAACACACATACACAGAAATCTCAAAAGGAGGTGACAAGAAGGAACTTTTCTTGGAAGATAGTAACATACTCAATGGTCTGTACCCACAGGGCCAGAGCAGAGGTTACTTACATTTGAAAGGGTGTTAGAAACTTTAGGATTGTGTGAGTACTCTCCCTCAGAAAAGTCAAATAGACACACATCATTTTGCCTGTACTATTACTGGGGACAGAGATTCCCTAAATGGCCCTAGGTAGAAATTCCTGACCCCGAGGCTTAGAGTGCATCTGAGTTGAAAGCTTTTTGAAAAATTAGTACATTGGTCCTTCTTTTAAGTTTACGTTTGAGAAAACTGAGACAGGCAGAGGGACTTGACCCACACAAGGCTGTCAGGCTTCCAGCACATGATGTCAAACAGGAGAGAAGACAGGTTCCTTCCATGCTTTTCACGCCTCTCTTCCCTGCCCCTCTCCCTTCCCAAGATGTTCCTGCACAGACATTGACTTTGGTCTTTAGTCTTGATTTAACTAGTATCAGTTGACGCTTCTGAAACTACGTGTAAGACAAGCAGGGCCAGAAGATCTCACAAAGTAGCAGAGCTCTCCTCTGGGTGAGTTTGCGTAACAGCCCCAGTAATCCCTGAAACAGGGCCCAGCGAGGCAATCATGGTAGATCTGGGCTCTAGTGAGCAGCCATGGTGGGTTTAGGGAACCAAATTTGCTGTCAGTTTTCTAGTCAATTAGGGAAAAGGAAACACTGCTGGGAAATGGCTGGGGCTTTGAGTGGAAGCAGGGACATGGCAGAATGTCCTAACAGGTAGGAGAAGATAGCGTCCCTCTGGAGTGCGAACTGGGTCTCAGATAGGCAGGTGAATGATGAACACAAAGAGCCTAGGGCAAGTAGAGAAGAGACAGGCATTACAGAGAATGAACCATGCTGGAGATGGAAGGAGGCCCCTCTGCAAAGCTAAAGTGACAAGGGCTGAGCTAGCCCTCCTATAGGGGTGATGCAGCCCGTGACAGTCCCTTCAGAGCCCTGTTGTTCCAGCGAGAAAAGCTGAAGTTTTGCACAGCAAAGCTGTTGCTCACCTCTTCCATTTCACTTGCAGCCCATCCTCAAGATGCTCTGCAGCCTCTAACCCAGTGACTACCTACAAGTTATGTTATCCACCTCCAACCCCAGTCCACCAGAGAACCCTGGGTAATGCTTAAGGAGAGCTTTGGTTTTCACAATGGGTGAGCACTGCTGACATCTAGTGGGAGAGGCCAGGGATGCTGCCGAACACCCTACCTTGCTCAGGACAGTCCCACAGCACAGAACCAGCTTCAAGTGTCAACAGTGCCCGGACTGTGAGCTGATCAACCCAGAGCTGAGCCTGCCTTATTCACTCTGTGTGAACATAGTCTGTTGTGTGTAAATGGCCTCGCAGGCAGGATAGATGTCACCTGATGATGACATCATCATTTAGCTGATGATGTCAGCTAAATGAATCATTGGTTAAAGACTATGGAATGGTTCCAATCTGCCTGATGCCTTCTGAAGCCCAGAAGCCCCTGCAAAGTCACTCTACTTAGAATAAGGCATTGTCACCTTAGAATAAGGCATTGCCACCCCTGAGCTCAGGTGCACACCTGTTCTGGTCCGGGCAACCTCTGACCTGACTTTCCTTCTGACTTCCCTAATAGAACACACCCAGCAGCATTTTCTAATACAGTGGTAGGAGCCACTGTTGAGCCTATTAAGATTGTTCTCATCTGCTTGGTCAGAAAGGACATCTCAGGTCCTTGGCTAGAACAGAGAGAGTGGGGAATTAAGAAAAGATTATCTGATTCAGCCTGAAGCCAGTCTTACTGGAGAGGAAACCGAGGCACACAGGATGGAAACAATGTAGGAGGCCCTATCCTCAGTGTCCAGAGAGCAGAATTTTTAAAAGGATTTCCTTAGTTCTCCTTTCCTATCTCTCTGGCCTTTTCTATCTTCCCCTTACCCCGGTATTTGGGGTTTCACTCCTTCTCGCTGCTTCCATTATTAAGTCAATCATGTACTTACTATCTCTAGAGATAAGTTTGAACTTGACAAAGCTCCGTTCCTCAAGAGCTCACACTTTGTTGGAAATGACAGTTTCATAGGTTGTAGTGACAATTTAAAAAGCGCTGCATGCCACAATTGGGTATGCAATTGGATATTACCCAACAGGGTAATACTGGGGTGTGGGCAGCATTACCCATTTACCAGATGATAAAACTGAAGCTCGGAGAAGTAGTTTGTCCCTAATCACACAGCTAAATGCATAGAAGAAAGGATCAAAGGCTATGCTTTCTAAACCCACATTCTAAATAGAAGCCCAAAAATGTTGTCAGGAGATAAGACATGGACTTATTAAGCAGATGAACTCCAGGAGGGTGAGTAGGCTGAATAATGGCCTCCAAAGACATCTAGAGCCCAATTCCTGGGGCCCATAAGTATTACCTTTCCCACAGAAACAGCCTTTACAGACATTCTTAGGCGTCTGATTGCGTAGCGTTGTGTTTGCTTCCTAATGGGCTTCATAGTGTATTTTCTTCTATGGCTTTTCTAGCTGTGATGAGTCAGTTTGAGCACATGTGCTATACTGGGGCCTAGTTAGCTGCTTTCTCCATAGGTCTCAAGAGTGGTGGTTCAGACCCATTTGTCACAGGCAGTACATGCGCCACCTGGGGCTAGTCCTCCAGTTTGTCATCCATGTACTCAAAGGCCTCAAAAGTGAACATTGCTAAGGTCCCTCAAAATATCCACAATGATCATGTTATTTGTGGAGTAAGATACAGCTTCTTTCAACCAGGCTCAGCAGTAGCTCAGTGGCAAAGCATTCACCCAACCCAGATGCAGAGTTCAGTCCCGGCACTTCTCTGAGAGCAGAAAACCAACATTATCAACATCACTAAAAAGAGGAAGAAGAAGGGAAGGAGGAAAGAGAAAGAAAAGAAAGGAAGGAAGGAAGGAAGAAAGAAAGGAAGGAAGAAAGAAAGAAAGAAAGACTAAAACCCAATTTACAGCAACATGCCAGGCAAGGTGGTGTACAACTTTCATCCTAACGTGGAAAAGGCAGAGGCTGTGATTTGGAGGCCAACTTGCTCTACATCATGGATTCAACATTTGTCAGGGATATACAGTGAGACTGTCTCAAAACAAAACAAAACCTACAACAGTATATCTGTGGTATAAGATTCTCGACCCTTGTACCAGCCCTGGTTTAGACATGCAAATTGATTTGTACTTCTCTTTGATGCCTTTCTTCTTTTCTGTGACGTTGATTTGTCCTGTCACCTCATTCTCTGTTCCTTTCTGTCCTTGGAGGACAGTTTCTCCTCGGTTGGCTGGACTCCTCTTACCAGTGGAGTCGCATGGAGGATACTTCCACACTGCTATCTTACCCTCATTAAGAGCTCAAGATGGGAACACCCTATCTTAGTAAGTAGGCCCTACATGGCATCACACGGGTCCATATGGGAGGAAGACAGAAGGACATTCGGTATGTGTGAGCAAAGGGAGAGCCTGTGAACCAACGAGACAGAGCGTGTGGTGATGTGGCCACAAGCCATGCAATGCCAACAGCCAGGAGAAATGAATGGGTTTTCCAGGCATCCTCCTGAGGAAGTGCAGGCCTGGCAACACTTTCTTTTTGGCCCGGAGAAACTTTGGGCTCTGGCCGACAGAGCTGTAAGGAAATGCATGTCTGGTATTTTAAGGCACTGAGCTTATGACAAACAGTAACTAACACGGAGCCTCAGAGTTAGCCTGACTTCTAATTCACTGTTGATCAATACTGTGAGAGCCCCTTCCCCTGGTCTCAGGTAGGCTGCCTCCTGGGGAAGCAAGCTTCAAGATGGGGGGTGGGAACCTTCCCAGGGAGCTGACTTAGCCTCAGTAAACCATTCCCTCCTGTCTGTCCACTGCCTCCACTGTTTCTATTTGACTCACACTGCATCCCCCCTTCCTGCTTTCCCTTTCTGTCTCATCACCTGCTTCCTTCCTTCTGTCCCTCCCTCCTCTCTATTGTCTGTATATATGGCTTTGCATTCATATGCCCTCTCTTCCTGTCACTTGTTTCTATTTTTCCATCTCTCTGCCCCGACTCCATTTTCCTTCATTTTCAAGTCCAACTCTATCTCCACGCCTCTACTATCTTTCTCTCCTTATCTTCCAGCTTCATCCTGATTAGCTTCCCTCCGTAGCTCTGTTTGCGTCTTTCTTTTTTGTTTGCCCCTCTCCTCCTTCCCTTCCCCTCCCCCCCTTTTCTTAGGTCTCCTACTCTCAGTGCTGTCTGGGAGGCTTTCTTGCTATTGCAAAGGCCTCTATGACTATCCCTGCGGTCTGCACCTGTGCTCCAGAGCAGGATTCATCTGGTTAGTTCTGCTCCCTTCTGACCTTTAGGAGGACTGGCAAGGGAAGCAGAGACAAAAGATGTGTTCATTGCCACCTTGTTCTTCAGGCTTTGCCTAGAGGCTCCCAGATAGCTGCCTCTTAATATTCTAGCAGTGCTGTCAGCCTTACCAAAGAGAAATGGCTTGTCTTTGGCACACCCCTCTGCAGAATCCTCCCATAGCAGGCAGGGATAGCACTGTGAGCTTTCAGGTGGATGTTTCCAGATAGAGGATATTGTTTGACTGGGGGCTTCACCTGCCTGACTTGATCCTGTTCGCCTATTGGCCAGCCAGCTTGTTTATTAAACCAATCATAGCAACATCTATTCACACAGTGTGCAGAAGCATTATTCCTCAGTGATCCCCTTCTCAGAGAGGCCTGTTCACGTCTCGATTATCCTCAGGTTTTGACTACATTTTCTCATAACACTATTAGAATCACAGTTTCATATTTTACCATGTTTTTTGTACTTTGTAATATGCCTCTAGTTCTAGCCTTAAGAACTATTGTTTTTGTTTGATTTTTAGTCAGCATATCCTGAACCTTCAAAAAACTCTGAACATTGTAGATGGTCAGTGAATATATATTAATGAGAGAATGATAGACACAGTCCCTGGTATTTACTGGTTTTCACTGCCTATAGAATGTTGTTGTTTTTTTTAAAGATGTATCTGCAGTGCACGCAGAGGCCAGGAGAGTGCATCATATCATCTGGAACTGGAATTGTAGATAGTTATGAGCACTGTATGGATGTTAGGATTCTGATAGTTGTGACCCACTGTATGGATGTTAGGATTCTGATAGTTGTGAGCCACTGTATGGATGCTAGGATTCTGATAGTTGTGAGCCACTGTATGGATGTTAGGATTCTGATAGTTGTGAGCCACTATATGGATGCTAGGATTCCGACCAGCTCCTCTGGAAGAACGGCCAGTGCTCTTAGCAACAGAGCCATCTCTCTGAAAAGAAGTTTAAGTTTCTCAATGTTTCAGTTAAAGCCTTGGCAAGTCTGGCCCTGTGGCATCACAGCCTTACCTCCCACTGTACACTTGGTTAGGTGAGATTCCAACCTTCCCTATTGTCTTTCATGCCATGTCATGGTCCCTAGCCACACATGTGCTTCCATGACTCCCCTTTTTTGTAGTAGAGAAGGTTGAACACTGGGCCTTGCTAGGCAAATGATCTGCTATTGGGCTTCATTCTCAGCCCCATCTCTCCCCCTTTTAAGGTTATCTTTGTCCTTCAAATCTTAGTTACACATTTATCTCCATGAAGCCTTTCAAAGTTTCTCCATTTGGAATTCAGTATTCCTCTCTCCAGGGTAAGAGAATTCTGCGTTTGGAATTTTTATCACACTCTGGAGAAAAGACAGCACACATATGCTGAGAAGATCCTTGGGGTTTAATTCTGCCTCTATCATTTTCAAAGAACGAGACTCTGGGTTAATAAAATAAACCCCTATTACTATTTTCTTATCTGTAAAATACATGTAAACTCATGTTCTGGTCTTGTCAAGCTGTGGTGAATGTTGGTGATAGTAACTGCATGGCACAGAGTATATTCTAGTAGCTGCTTTTGTCAAGGCAACAATGGATCTAACCACCTGCTTGGTGATATAGTTAACTGGGAGGCTGTTTTCTTCCTCTAGACTTGGAAGTGCATTTTTCTAATTCATCTTCAACTAACCTCAAGGAAGACTCCAACAAGTGTTTGAATCGACGCTTTCGTGCATGGATGGATGGATGGATGAACAGATGGATAGTAGATGGGTAGATGGATGGATAGATGGGTGAAAATCACAGAACACATCTAACTTCCTATCACTTGTTAAAGAGCCCCATGAAAAAGGAGGCAGGAGCTACTCTATGCCAAGATAGTTTTTGGTAGAAGTCACCACATTAGTCCAAATTTTCAACTACCCCAGTGAATCCATCCTCCATCCTCAGCACTTCAGGCTCCCAGCCCCACCTGCCCTGGTCGCTGACCATTCCCTGCTGTCTGTAAGAAGCAGATTGATGGATTAAACTTGAGGGTGGGAAAAAATAAGTATACAAAACTATACCAAGATTTTTGTGGATAATGAATGGCCGAGAGCTCTCACCCTAGTTTTTCCTCTCTGAGTACATCAATATATTGAAAATGGCCCAGCCAAGAAAACTATTGCTTCTCTTTACCTGGATCTTAAATCTGTCTTCTAAGACATTTTGTTTTAATTGAAAATGTTCAATCAATCTTTACTCTCCTTCACCTTTGTCCTGCTCCTTCACTTAGTCAGGGTGAGTGTAAGAAATACTCTGGAGTGAATAAAGCTTTGTGGATGGAGGGGGTAAAGGAAGGAGGTCTTTCCTAGATGAGAACCATCTTTAAAATTGCCTTTTCAACAGAGCCCATCCAAAGTGATTAGCTCCGGCTTTGTGAAACAGCCCAATTCCTTTGTCGATAGATATTCAAGGGTGTTGGTGAGCAAAGCAATTACTTTTATGGTACCTCAGGTCTGCCTCTTAGTATAGACAGTAAGGAAGAGATGAGGCTTTTCTTTCCCTCATTCATTCATTCATTCATTCACCATTCAGTCAGCCCTATGCCACTCACCAACTACATCCAGCCACACACTGCAGCCCAGCAAATCTGTGAAGCAGGCATTTCATAAAGACATAAAGGCTCAGGGAGATGGAGTGGCTTGTGCTAGATCACTCGGTGTCTAGTTCTCTATTTCTTTGTTAAACACTGTTCCCTTAAAATTTATGGCTTAAAACAATGCTATCTGTAGCATTGTATCTCATTCATTTCCTGGCCACTCAGACCCAACTAATCACACAGAAACCATATTAAGTACAACACTGTTTGGACAATGACTCAGGCATATTTCTAGCTAGCTCTTACATCTCAACTAACCCATTTTTATTAATCTGTGTACCACCACAAGCCTGTGGCTTACTGGGTAAGGTTCTAGTTGGTGTCCTTCTCCTTTGGCCACTACGTGGTGTCTCCTTGACTCCGCCTACTTTCTCTCTATATTTCTGTTTAGATTTCCTGCCTGGCTTTACTCTACTAAGCCATTGGTCAGAACAACTTTATTCACCAACCAATAAAAGCAACACATATGCAGAAGGACATCCCACACCAGCTATCCATCCTTTCATCTTCTCTGTGGGTCAGACATTTGTATGGGTCTCGGTGGGAGGGTTTTTTATGGAGTCTGACTCAGTTGTAGGGAAACAGTGGCTGGTGCTGGAATGACAGCATGCTATAGACGTGAAGGCTGACCTTCACTTCAAGAGTCTATCCTCTGTTTCTTTGCCTAGCCCCGGGACCTTGGGGTGCTCAGTCTGCTTGTCCATAAGCTTGGGACCCTAGCTTGAGCACGCCATAACACAAGGTTCATTTGCTTTGCTGTATCTGACCTTGCCGTGCCAGTCTCACAGTGTCACTTCCACTAGCGTCGCTCTTTTGGTTCTAAGCCAGTTTAAAGTCCGTGAGAATTTGAGGGGAAAGAACAAGGACCATGCCTTTCAGTGGAAGGAGTATCAAGGTCATACTGGAGGAGCATGTGAGACCAGAGACAATGTTGCAGACATCCTTGGAAATTAAAATCTGCTATCCATAGCATGTGGCAGAACCAGGATTTGGGTTAGACACATCTGTTTCCAAAAATGTCTGCTGCAGCTTACCAGCTCAGTCCACAGGGACCTCTCATTTCTCCCGTGCCCTGCAGCTATTCCTTTCAACACGCCTAACCACGATTTGGTCTCTCTGAGCCAACTAGAGACTGTCTGGGTTCAAGCAGCCAGCTTGCCTCTGCAGGCCCTGGCCATGAGACACTCTCTGGGGGCTGCTAGTCTGAGAGGCCATGCTCAGTGCCAGCTTGTGGACTTTTCAGAGAAGGGGACAGAGAAGGTCAGACACATCTAGAGAAAGAAAGCAGGTAGCAGCCCCAGAGCACAGCAAGCCTGCAGTGCAGCTCGCTGTTGTAAACAATGGACCTGCTGCTTCTCCTCCTCCCACCACGTTCTGACCTTGGATGACTCAGGCTCTGACAGAAAAGGTGCCTTCAAGTTGAGAAACAGTCCAAGGCAGTGAAAACTCGTAGTCTGGAATCAGACTTGCCCGGATTTGACTCCTGATTTGATCATTGTCAGCTACATGGCATTGGATAAGTTCCTTCGCCTATCACAGCCCAAGACAGATAAAGAAAATGTTGTGTAGATGTATGTGTGAATGGAAAACCATTTCTGTGCTCTTGTCTGAAGGCCTCTTCAGCTGTCCTGTCTTTACAGTTCGGCTAGGAGCGGTCCTTCTCCAGAGACTCCCTGGGACTAGCAGCCTCAGGGTGATGCTACTGTGCGTGTCGCCCTGTATCCTCAGCTCCATTAGTCCTGGGTCAGTGCTGCGAATCTTCTCCACCGGACAAGTGGGGCTCCAGATGGTTTATTAGGTAGGAAGAAGGTAGATGCAAATGTGAAATGGTGTAGGTCCCAGAGAGCCAAGGCTTGGGTTTAAATCCCAATTCCAGCATTTTAGGGAAAGTCACTTACCCTGTCTGAACAATAGGAACAATAATAGACTTCTCCCATTGGGTGGTCATGAGGTTGCCTAGCACATATTAAGTGCTGCTTAGCTATTGGGTGTTACCATTCATTTTTTTCATGCAACTGTCAGGTAAACACATGGGTATTTAGATGATTGAGTCAAGCAAAGTAGACCTCTTCGCCATAGATTGTATAGACAAGAGGGGCTATTGCAAAGAAGGGCTGGTTGAAATTCAGTATTGCTGAGTAATCTGACTGGCAGAGAACTATGAAAAGATGCCATGGAAAACCTAGGAGGACCCTGTCCCAGCAAAGACACCAAGGAGGATATACCCACTAACGTGAGAACTGAATGGAAGTCTGGAGGCTGGGAAGGATCTGGTCCTAAAAGGGATGCTTGGCATGATGATCTACTGGGCTACATGATGAAAAAAGACCTAAGAGTTACAGGATTAGAATAGTAGGAACTGCAAAAGGATGGGAGACAGGAGGTATCAAGAGGAGAGTTGAGAACATAACCAAGGGCCAAGCTCTGAACAGCAACTGAAAGACACGGAGGGTTTTAGTCAATGAGTAACACTATTGAGTCGGCTATAGAGAATACAGCCCCTGACTTCACTATTGAAAGCATCTTATAGAGGGCAATTCTGGGACAGGAGGCCCAGTGAACAAGATGGCAATTGTCCAGGCAAAAGGTGATACTGACCTACTCTGGAGGATGGAGAGAGGTGGACGAAATCAAGAGATGAGAAGTCTCATGGGGAACGTTGACAACTTGGGTGTTTGTAGCTGATGGGAGTGGGGTGGAGGAACCACTGTGAGTAAATACTTAATGTCTACCCTGTGAGGTCAATCCTAAAGCCATGGTGTTAGGGAGCAAGGACAATACTCTCAGCCCTGGGATGACAGCAGGGAAGATCCAGGAAAATCTAATGAAGAGGTAGCGGCTACCTCTTTACACTGTATATTAGCTAAGGGAGAGTTAGGAAGGCCCTTTGGGCAAAGGAAATAGCAGAGAGCCCAGAAATGCGACTATCATGCATAAAGCAGGTACACAGTTATTGTATTAATTGATCCCAGGGTGTTAATACCAGGAAAGAACTGGAGCTTTCTCCTTCCCTGGGGAATTTATGTTTCAATAAATAGGCTACCAATCTATACCCTAGGACTCCACTATTTGTCAAACAGCAAGGGGAAATGGAATTCTATTTAGAGTCAGAGAGCTTTCCTGAGATTACTCTCAAGAGAGATGCCTGGTCCTTGAAGGTCAGGTAAACCCTACTCTGTATGAAACAAAGGGTCTCTTGGCTTTGAGACTTGCTCATAAGTCTTCATTCTGGACTACTTGAGGCCAGACTGGAAAAGCCCAGTATACCTAAAAGCTAGGTGCACAGATTTTGGAGTATGGTTACATAGACCCCAATGCCCACTCCCTACCTTTACTTCTGCTCTGTGCATTTTAGTTTCTTGTCTATGAAATAAGGATCATACTTATCACTGAAGGTTTTGTGTGGAGCAAAAAGACAATGCACGCCAAAACCCTAGAGTGGGGAGCGATGACACTATCTTTATCATTGCTTTATTTGTACATACATTTATTTATTTATTTTTATTTATTTATAACTAGGCCTCTTCTCACCCTGCTCAGTCTCTTTTCAAAGTTGCTCCTTAACACACATCTGCAGATATGAAACTGGGAAGGAATGTGGCGAGAACATTTCTAGATTATTACCGGCTGAATCCTTTGGTTGAGAGGATGACAGTCCCCATACCAAGGCTTCGGTAAGTGTTAGAGCCAAGCAATCAGACTCGGGTCCTGCTTCACTAGGTCTGTGTTCAGGGAAGCTTCTCTTAGCTTTCTGATGCCCCTCAGTTTGCCACCTGTGCCACAGGAAGTCCAATCCCAGCTCTATCACAAGAATCAGTAAGGCCCAGAAGGTGTTGTCTACACAGAGGCATCCATGAAGCTTCATCTCCTTCAGCTTCTGAGATGTTAGCACAGATTGCCAAACAGCCTCTCATGGTCCAGGGCAAGGCGGTACCTTGACTCACCAGGTTGGTAAGGCTGAATGATGCCTCAGGGCCCACAATGCAGCAAACTGCATCTCTGAGCTCCAATCCACAGGCTGCAGAGAAGTATAGTCATGCATGGTGGGCCATCTCATTTCAGGCCCATCTTAGGAATCGCCAGAGATGGGGCATTGCTAAGGAGCCAAGATCAGCCAAGATCTAAGTTAGCCTGGCTATTCATATCCCACCCCACATGATCACTCATCCTCTAAGGTTCCCAAATGAACTCCAATTCCTCATTCTTCTAGTTTATAAATCAGACATGGTTGTACATACTTTTCAGGTTATTGTGGGCTTTACATTCAAACATTAGTACCAGGTATATGAGTATTCCATCAGTCTATGATAGTCCCCTTCCCTTAATACTTGAAGGTTTTGGTTACAGAGGACACACCCCTAAGAAGTCCCGTCTTGCTCCTCTGATGGACCTGCTTGTAGATCCAAGGAGGAGAGAAGACAGGGATGGGAGCATCCATCTTGTCTGAGGGCTGAATGGCAGCTGGAAGTTCTGGGAGTTCCCATGTGTGCTGGTAGAGCACTCACTGAGCATCTGGGCAGTGACATCCAGTGGCATCTGGAATGTGCTAGCACTGCCCTACCTCTGGGCCTCCTCTCCTGTTCCCCTAGTGGTCCAGGCTCCTGGAATGATGTGGCACTGTCCAACTCTCTACTCCTGCCAGACCATTCTCTCCACTGATGTTCGCTATCTTCCTCGGTGCCTTGGGAGCTTAGCACAGTGAATCTTCCTCCATCACCTATTATTAACAATAAAAAATATAAGTCAGCGTTATGTATTGCATGAAGTACTTTGTGTACTTAGTCCATGTATGTCTCGTACCCAGAACGGAACAGAAGATTGCCTGAAGTCACAGGTTCTACAGCACAGACAGGGTTTCATATTCTAAAACCATCTGAACTCTATGATAGAGCTCCATCAGAGAACTGTTTTGGGCACTCATGAGCAATGTTTCTTGACATCTTAAAACCTTTCTACACCTTCCTATTAAACAGAAATAATAACAACAACTTAATATGGTTCTGAAGATTAGGCACAAGCACACCTAGGATGACACCTAGCACACATTAGATGCCCCTGCATGTTTCCAGAGTTTCCAATTTCTGCCAGCTAATAGTAGCCTGTGACAAGTCCTGTGACTTAACCTGGTTGGACTGGCCCAGGCTCCATAATTCAGTGAGTTGTACCTCTCTAAGGCCTGATCTACACAGTCTTCATGGCTGCATGCTCCAATGACACCCTGTCTCAGATTGGGAACAGATCATCTGGGGACTTTATGTCCACCATTCTGTGGTATTAAAACCCCCTGCAGGAGGATTGTCTCTGTTTCTTCTCTATCCCCTTGCAGTACTAGCCTGCCCTGCACATACTTGCATGTATACACCCATCCACTCCATCACTTATATGCCTATGGAAGACAGCACATTGCACCCGGCTCTGGTGGGAGGGAGATATGGGGTGAGCTGAGGATTAAGGTATGACCCTGCCTTTGAGGAGCTCACCTCTGGAGGAAAGTGCTCAGTTCTTTCTTAGGAGTCACTCTTGATTGGCTCAAGTTCTTAAACATTTAAAGCTTTGTAAAACTCAAAAGAATTCTTAGCATCTCATTTACAAGTTAATTTAGGGATTATCTCTTTTGGGTCCTCTGTCAGCCTGCATAAAAATTATCTTCATCCTTCACTGCTTTTTTTCCTTCTTGTATATGTCATGGTCACAGATCAGTGAAGTAGTGCTAACAGTTTGGGGGGACATCAGTGAGCATGACAAGAGAGGACATTGAGACCTCGGGAACAGAAGGGGTGTTAAGGTCCAGAGTTGGAGCCAGGATTGGAGCCCAGGGCCTGATTCCCTGTGGGATACCAGGCTCAGTCGGGAGAGGTTCTTTCAAATTGGGAGGGGCTTGAAACTGAGTTAGATTGATGCAGAATTGTTTTCTTCCCAAGAGCCCCTGCTTTCAACTGCTCATGGCATTCCTGATCCTGAGCTTTGAGGTCCTCTTCTGCAAAGAGTTCTTTCCTCCCTAGGCCAGACTTGAAGAGTTGAGGCAAGATACACCCTCTTATAAATTAGGAAAAACAAATTAGTTCTCTACTTATCCCTGCCCCTCCTTCTGGGCCTGGGTGATCCCTTGGGTGCTGCTCAACTCTAGATTGGTAAGTAACCCTTAAAGAATGAATTCCCAGGACTATAGGCTCCTATTTGAATTTGAATGCTTCCCCCCTTTGTATTATTTTCCACCCAAGCATCAAATAGCTTAAGTGAAAGAGCAGTTCTGGTTGTAAAGGAAAATTACATGTTTTGACTCAAAATTAATCTTTGTTTTCTCCCATCTCCATGGATAATTGCCATATGTCACTTTCTAGCCGTATGCTGGTGGAAGCCTGTTGGCATTCTGGGGTGCTGGGCCGCCCCTCAGGAAAAAGTCGTGGGAAGAGGCGGCAATGTGGGCAAGGGAGCTCAGCTCCGCCTTGATTAGGAAAGCTGAGACCCTACATTTATTTTCAACCATGGTGTCAGGGCCATAAGAGCTAAAACCAAAGGGGATAAAATCAGACATGGAAAATGAGTGGACCAAGAATACTTCAGTAGGTGAGGCAGAGCATGAATACGGAGGTAAGCTGGCCTTGATCAAGTAGACTCAGGCCAGGAGCACTGACTGCTGCATAGTGACATCATGACATACGTATATAAGAAGCTCATCCTGTGCTAGGCCTGTGATAAGTTCTAAAGGAGCAAAGATAGCATCAGTCCATTGGGCGCTCCAGTTGATAACATGCAAAATGCAACAATACTTAGCCGTATACAGTAAGTATACACAACTACATGTCAGATATGATCTCACTCATGGCTCCTTGTTACCTTCAAAGTAATATACCAACTCCACTTCTTGCTACTCAAGACCTTAACCAATGATTTAATTTAAACCAATGATTAAATTTGATATCCTGCTCCCTACCATACCCTTGACATCAGGAACACCTCTCCTGCCTTTTACCATACCCTTGACCTTGGGAATACCTACTTTCAAAGACTTCCTGCCATATGCATCAGCCTGAACACATTCATTTTTACACTTCTATACTTGTTCACCTTTTCCCTTTATTCCTTTCATTTTGTAGATGCTGAATTCCTACTAACTCATTAAAACTTTATCCAAATGTCACATTGTGTTTTTCTGTTCCTCTTCCTGCTTAAGATAGAGCTGTTTCTTCAGATGGGCTCCTAGTTACATTTCATACATATACCCTATGCTGTCTTGTCTGGTATCTCTGAAGGACTGGCTTCTCTACTGGACAGTCTCATTCTTGAATCCTTAGTACATGGTGCAGAGCTTGTATATGTTAAGACCTAAATAATCTATGACGTCAACTGAATACACAGTGGTAGAACTGGATGGGGGATATCAAACCCCCTCCCTCAAGCTCTTTGACCTTTAGAGGGTGTTATTACCTCCCGAGTGCTGGGATTAAAGGTGTGTGCCATCACTACCTGACTTGGACTTTGTTTTTTAATGACATGAAGAGTTGAGATTGATGGAGTAGAAAGAAAATTACGCTAACCCAAGTTGGGAAGGCAAAAAGAAGCAGGACTCAAGAAAGCCTACAGCAATGGTGAGACCAATGTGGTTAGAGAAGTGGTGAAGTCAGGATAACCATAAGACTCAAGGTCCATTGCATTTGTCACTCACCCCAAAAGCACCTGCTCCACACCAAACCTGATTTGGGAATTAGAGAATAAAACCAAACACATCAAACTCAAAGTTCTATGATATACATAGATGTGCAACTCCCCAGGAAATAGTGGCGTAGGTGTTAAGTGGTGACCAAAAAACTGTAGAAGCCTTGAAAAGTTGGCTTCTAAAGAGATGAATCTAAAGAAATAGCAAAGGGAACAGAGGTGTGAGCCATTTGCTGCTTAAAGGCCTCCTTTTCTTCTCTGTATCCCCATATTCAATTACAGTGACACTCTGCCTTTCCAGCCACCCCATCTGCCTGTATCTGTTTCAGTAACAATAAACCCAAGCTTGTCTCTTTAGGGACCTTACATCTTCTTTGTCCTATAAAAACATATCTGTCTTGTGTCCTCTGCCCCTCTGAGGTGTGAAGAACTACTCTCCCCAATGATCTGTGGATGGATGGGACCTGATAATCTAGGTGCCTCTTCTCCAGCTCTCCTTTCACCAGAGTCTATGAGGCAGGAAGGATATGCGTTCTTCTCCTGTTTGGAAATGAGCAAAAATAGATATTCTTACATCCAGGAAGGGACTCTTTTAACATCACACTGTCTCCGGCTAGGGGTATGGTTATAGCAACTGAGTTATATGTATGAGACCCTGACTTCTGCACTAGTGCTGCAAAGTAAACCAACCAAACAAAAAACAAACAAACAAAAAAACTAAAACAAACCTGAAAAGATCACACTGTCTGTAGATGGCAGTCCAAGCTGTAAGACTAGAGTGTTAAGGAGAAAGGATCTAGGCTCATCTCACCTGCAGTAGACAGTCTCCTCATGTTGGCCAGATCTTCAAGGAACATCCGTTTTCAGGCACTGAGACTGGTGGGAGGAATGTCAAGGCCAGCTGTCCACTGTACGTGAACCGGCACTGACTCCACCTTCATTTGGTTTGTGACTCATCAACCATGAATAAAAGCAGTCATGCCAAGGTCAAAGAGCAATGGCCACAAGACACATCTTCAATCCTAATTCAAACAACCTATTTCATTTCTATTTCTAGCGGTCACTCTGACTTCATGTTGTAATCTTCAGTTTGAGTGGTTGTTTTGCTCAGTTCTGGGCTCCACTAAGCCCAAACATGTTGAGGACAGCATTGGTGTCTGTCTGTATCTTTGGCATGGCCAGAGTCTCTGGGGCCACAGTCAACAAATTATAGCAGGGAAGAGAAGCTTCTAGGGGTACTCACTCACAATCTCTAATTTAACTTCACGACTCTGCTGGAAGACAGGAATAGTTTATCCTCATTGTACAAATGAAGTTCAGAGAAGTTCAATTCCTTGCCCAAGGCCACACTTTTGAATTCAGCCAACTTGGGAATTCAGAGCAGTTCTTTGAGGCTTAAAATTAAGACCAGTCTTCCCACTGGGAATAAATCTTAAATCCAGTGACTACATAAATCAATTTGTCCATCAAAAATATAACAAATAAGGTCCTGAATAAGGTAAAATACAACAGTGAATAAAATCGGTTCCTACTCCACGGGAGCTCATTATCTCTTATGTGAACAAAATCACTGACTGATGGTGGTAATATTACTGTGATGGGTGCTGGCTGTGGGGACATAGAGGTAAAACAGACACAATTTCACTTGCTGAAATCTCCAAGCATGCTAGGAGACAGACATTAGGAGTTGCTGTGATAGGCTGAATAATAAAACTAGGATTCTAAAGTCCTTGGTGGTCATACAGGGGATGGCAGAATTATGTCCCAGCCCAGCCTGCCAAGTGCTCTCTTTCCTCCTGCCAAATGCTCTTATTTCTCTGTCGGGGTCCGTGGCCCCAACATAGAAACTATTACTTTACCCTAAGTGTATTGGTATGGAGGCACGTGGAATAGTGAGACACAGTTTACACAGCCATCTTGGAAAGGCATCTCAGGCTTTATCCATTCCTCAGGATCTACCCGTGTTTATTATACAAAACACCTCTTATCCCCCAGGTAAACCAAGGTGGAATACTTATTAATATTCCTTTTCTGGGGGACGTGGGGCTACCAAAAACACCTGCAACTTAATTTACCAGCTTTGGAATCAACACTTCTTCCCAGGCGATCTACATCATAATAAAGGGGAAGGAGCCATACCTCCTGGCCTTTGTCATGTGGCTAGTTTGTGGCAGGTCTGCAGCTGCCCTGGAAATTAAGCATGGCCAGGATGCCTGCCTGTAAATATCTTGTATGAAATATGGGCCCACAATTTCACTCTCTCTTATTAAACTTTAATAACCCCTGTGCTTCTACAACAGGACAGATGGATAGTGCCTGGCTTTGGCAAAGTCTTTTTCCTTTACCCAAATTTTCCCATCTTTGGAACAGGCATTGACACATGCCAGCTCCTGTCTTGGGCATCTAGGAAAGAGGAAGCTTCAAACCCGTCATTGACTGCCGATCTCTGTAAAGAAAAGAGATTAGTGGAGAGAAATATATTTTCAGGCCCTGTGTCTCAATAGCCACCTTTTGTCAGGAATAAATCATAATGCTTTATGAATAATTATGCTCCCAATGGCTATAGTCTCCTATTTTAAATGAGAGTAGAATAGCCCGAGTTGAAAATGGTTTTTTTTGCTGGTTTAGAGTACCACTTAGATCTAATATTTTTAGTATATGTATCAACTCTCAATATTTACCATGTTGCAACCTTTTTTTTAGTAATTGCCAATAGCAACAAGTCTAAATTATAATTTTTTTGTATTACCGGTCAATACCAAATCTCCATTATCTTTTTTTATATCATAGTTTGTATTGTCGGTCAGTACCGACTCTCCAATTATTTTTTTGTATCATAATTTTATATTTTGTCAGTCAGTACCGACCTTTTTTATAAATGGTTCCTCCTCTCTCCTCTTCCTCTTTCTCTTCCTCCTTCTTCCCTCCCCACCCCCATTCAAAAGGGATTTCCCAAGCCCATAGGACACAAAGACAGGCCTCCTTCCAAATTTCCAAACTATAGCTTTCTCTGTGTTCCCACTCCCTTCTCATGTGTAATGTTGAATTAGTTGGAATCCAAGTAGCAAGATATCAGATTGGAGCTGTAGGAGAGTTAAATTTCTCCAGGCCTAAAATGAAGCAATGCATGCATGCATACATCCTTCCATCCATTGGCTGGCCTGTCATCCATCCTACAGTCATTCATTGAGCTCCTATGACTGCTTTATCCCAGACCTGGACTGGGTTCTGGGGACATAGAGAAAAAGATGGCAAGTCTGCTGTACCTAGGAGGTCCCTGTCCAGCGAGGGAGATGGACATGCAAACAAGTGAACTGGTTGCAGTGTGTATATGGATTGTCTTTTCTTTCTGTTGTTTCCCTTTTGCAGGAAAGAAAACCCCCCTCCTTACAAGCACCTGTCCCTGCGGGGCTCAGCCAGCAATGTCCCCAGCAGCAAAGGGGACAAGAAGAGCTCACTGAACCACAAAGACCCTTCAACCCCCTTTTAAAGACATGGCACCTGGAAGCATTGTGGGGACATGAAATTAAGGGCCACTCCCTGGTTTCCAAGACGGGTTTTCAGCATATTGCACATGCTAATGAAAGGGCGGGGTGAAAGAGAGAAATTTTATTTTTGATTTTTCCCTTTTACCAATGGGAAATCAATTGTGAGCCCTCAACTCAAGGCTGAGTGGAATAGGAGAGTGGAGTCAGCACAGACTTTATCTTCCACAGCACAGAGGCAAACCCACATACTTCTCTCAAGAGGTCCCGCAGGTCTCAGGTCGGTTCCCATAAGCCCTTCTTCACCTTTTAAAGTTGTATAGTCACTGCACAGGTGACTTCCCTTAAAACAGGCTGCGATTGTTTCTAGGTTAGGAATGCAGTCTCCATATTTTCTGATCCAAAGCAACAGCAACATACATGCATGCCAAAGGCAAACAGGCTGTTGTGAACAATGGGACAGAGTGTTTAAACTCAGAGTGGTCTCAGAAGCATGGTCACCTTATCTATAAGCCTCATGCTCGCTCACTCCCTCAAGCCCCAGCATGCAACTTCAGAAAGCTGTTCTGAAAGCCATTTCTCAACTTCCTGGGTAGTTTAATCGAAATTCTAGCTCCCCAGACAAAAAGCATTGCTCATTCATTCTGGAGAACTACTGTGGCTAAGGTCTGCAGTCCCTGCAGACAAGGATCAGGGGAGGTGAGCACTGATGATCTACACTGGGGACAGGGTGACTACCAGGTAAGGGGGCTGCAAGAGACAAAGGAATGCGCCCTGGCAGGTAGGAGGGATAAAAGAAAATGACAGCAGAAGCAATTCCCAAGGCGGAGCAAGCCAAATAGTGTGCATTTTCCTGAAGCTTAAAGTGCCTTTGTGTGATGAATGGGTCCAGGGGAGTCTACTCCCTTCCTGTCTGTGGAAGCAGCAGGCTGAGTCACCATGGCAGCCTGCTAATTAAAATGACCTCCCGGAAATGAGGATTAGGAGATAGGGAGAGGGAGGGAGGCTCCAGGGAGATGGGGCCTTCAGCACACAATTCCAGTTAAACATTCTTTGCGTTTGCCACGGAGATTTTCAAAGTTTATTGCAAAAATCAAGAGCAAAGCTTGTTTTCTCTTTCACATATTGGTTTTCAGAAATGGTAACAAAGAACCATATGTTAGTTTGCTATGAATGTTCCATTGTATATATAGCAACCTTCCTGGGTTTCTATTTCCCAAATAAAGTGGTTTGTGCAGCACCTCTGTTCCTTTGAGTGTTTTTGGCGCCCTTCCCTTTTGGTTTCCTACTCTTGGAGGACAACCAGCCGAACCCAATTTAGAGTTAATCTTTTTGAGATCAGGGGCTCTGTCAAAACATAGAAGAATGGTCAGACTTGAACGCTCTACAGTTCCTATGTCAGAATTCTGGGGAGCTTGAGAATGCACCTGGCTCAACATGACCACCTTCAGGCAGTTTTGCAAATCACTTTAGGTATTGTGGACTGTTGTACCCAGTCCGTGGGGACACCGAAAAACCACTAGGGAGACCAACTCACCGAAATGCAAAAGCCAGGTTTATTATCGTGCATGTGTACAAGCTGGCAGGGACCTCGTCAGCACAGCAGGTATCCCAGCCTCCTAGAGAGCACTACTTAAAGGCAAAACCTAGAAAAGTTATATTAGCAGGGTTTGGGGTGACAGGTTCAATCCTGATTGGCTGACATTTGTCTAGGGGTGTTCTGGTAAAAAGCCATGGGTATGTGCTGGCAGGTGATCCTATCTACAATGGTTGGAATATTAGGAATTTCCTTTGGATGGTCTGTTCCTGGGTGGTGCCTGGGTAGTCTCAGCTTATGGTCTTTCTTGCAATCAGGTATTGCCTTAGGGAAAACTACGGAGACTCAGGCGTCTATTAATCTTATCATGGCTGGGTCCTACATGGACAAAGAGGCAAGTTGCATAAAATAAGATTGTAGCTTAGACCTGCTTTCTTTCATGTCCATGTATTGTGACAATACATGGCTGCTGTATTTTTAAAAGCTTCTCAATTAGAGGCTTTTAAATTAGAACCCAGGAGACAGGCAATCCAGGTCCTAATTCCAAATTCAAACCTGGCTTTATTTCTCAACATCGGCATAACATGGAACAGTTATTTTACCTTCATGGATCTCAGTTCTCGCTCTTGTAAAATATCAATAGCAACACCCATCTCACTCTAACAGTTGTGAAGATTTGATGAACTTAAGTGTTCATCAGTCAGAAGCTTATGTGCTCATTAACTGAGTAGTGAGCTCCTGATTATCAGAGGAATTCAGAGTAAGAATGGACACTTGTCATGGAGAAAGAAGGGTCACCATCTTTAGAGGGACGCTGTATTGGAATCTGGGTGCTCGACAGCATCATCCCTCATCTGGGGCTCAGGAAAGAAATGGCATGAGGCAGGAGGTTGCATTTCTGTCAGATAATGGACTTTACAGTATTCAATATCATTAAACACCAGACCCAGGAATTTAAGTATCTGTGAATTATAGCATATTTACCACATTGATGTCTAGCATTCCTTAGAGGGAAAAAGGTACTTATGAGGTAGACTACAGGCTTGCAGTGGTCTCTGTGTTGACAAAACAGGTAAGAAAAGACTGTCCAGGGGTTGTCAGTGTCCCTGCTTGAGGTCTTGGCCAGATGATCATGTCCTCCATGGTGCTCTTGGATAAGATCATATCTATGACATCAAGCTGGTGAAGAAAAGCTCTCAGTGTGGAAGAGGAAGATAGCACCAAACAGACAGGTGAGCCAAAATGAGACTTCTGGTCCACCCATCACAAGGCCATCTAGCCAATCTTCTCCAGTAACCTGACCTATTTCTGTCCCAGGTTAGAATCACACATGGATAGACCTGAGCATAATCAGGTGCATTTCTGACAAGGAAAGTGAGACAACTTTGCAGGAAAGAAAGTGGGGAGGGACACGCTAGTCTCTGCTGATTCCCACCCACTTGTTATGGCACAGGAGGGTGGGGGGCAAGGGAAGCCTTGTTCTCTATTTCAGAGGTGCTGAACGACAACGGATGCGCATTTGCTCTCCAAAGTTGCTGCCAGCAAGTTGCAAACTCCCAGTTTCCCAGATGCCAGGGCCCACAGCCCTGGAGGCAGATCACCTACCATTTCCTTGCACAGGAGACTCCTTTAGCTGGGCACATTCCCTGTCCTTTCCAACAGGGACAGCAGACAGGGATGTGACAAGCTCGTGTCTTGTCGGTGTGCCTCAGTGACAAACCAAGGCCTACCCTGGAGAATCACAGCTCATTTTTCTAAACAGAAAGAGCAGAAATAAGCAGGGAGGGAGGTAGGAGATCAACACTTGTTAGGCATGGAGTCATAGATTCACCAAATGCTTGGTGAACGCATGTGGTGTGCCAGGTGTGGGGCCAGATGCCTCCAAATCCACTTCCTTATTGGATATCCTCTGAAGACTCATGAGGTAAGTGCACTTGCTGCATTTTTCCAGGGGAGCACTCTGAAAATGCTAAGGACAAAATCTTTTCTTTGCATTCACTTGGATGTATGAACCTGGATCCACACTACTCCACAATGAACCTCTTCCACTTGTCTGCAGGTAAAGTCTGGTCACACCAGGAAACAGAGTAGTGCAAACCATGACACTATTTAGACCTGGTAGGAAACCGAGAGAAGAGGGCAACGTGTAGGTTGCCAGGCACAGAGGAACATGGGAGAGATGCTAGACCTTCCTAGCAGCTGCTGCAGAGGGGCCCCTTCCCATCTCTCGCTCCTGAATGCCTGTGTGAAATCTTGAACTCCAGAGTCCTTCACAGCCAGGATCTGGAAATGGGGCCCTTTAACACATGTTTTCAGCTCTCTCTGGGCCTTTGGAGGCTCAGTAATGTGGTCTTACATGGCTTTTCCCAGAAGCCTCTGGGATAGCTATTCTAGCAGTTTCCTTATCAGTCCAGCCTTCTGGACAGTAGGAACTGAGCCTACTGTGCCATAGTTCCTGCCTCCAGAGTACTGTAAGGGCATCAGCATTTGAAGTCTTTCCCCTGGAAGACCCACGCCCAACCAATAAGGCTGAAGGATCAGAGAGAATGAAGGAGAAACAGCTTAGTAGGAACTGTAAATTAAACCAGTCTAAGTGTGAATCCCTGCTCACCTCTACTCATTGTGTGGCTTTGGGCAAAGGATTTGGCTTCTTTAGGCTTCTGGATCATTGTCATCTGTAAAATAGGAGTGATTAATACCTATTTCCCACAGTTAAGTTGGGGATTCATTGTAATAATGTCTATACACTATCCGACACAGAGTAAAGCCTCTTCCCCGAGTCCCCACCCCTCTTGTGCCTCTCTCCTGCTTGCTAGAGTTAGAAGTTCTTTTCTTCAAGCCAAAGAGCAGACAGGAGTATGAATGCCTCCTGAAGAAAGGACAGGTGTGAGTGAGACACCCAGGGGAGATGGTGGGTGTGCACTGTGGGATTAGAGTCAGGGCAGATGCCTCACTGCATTGTGTCCATCCTGTGGCCTCAGCACTTAGCAGAGGTCCTATGGCAGCATCTACCTCACAGAGTGGAAAGGACAGTGACGGGGTGTCATGGGCAGGAGGCCCTGGATTCCTGAAGAGGAGAGAAGAGGCAATGTACGATGGGGTACAGAACCAACTAAAAAGAAAGAGGCTACATCTCGGGTTTTATCAAAATAGTAGCAAGCAGCTCTTAGCAGGACACATACCAGGCTCTTCCTGGGATACCTTCGGATCGTAAACAATGTTTCAGGGATGCTGTGGAGCAATCAGACTCACAGACTTGGCCAGATCATACTCAGGAATTTCTGAAGGGTCTTCACAGTCTTACAGTGTGTGGTAGTCAGGGCAATCTCCCTGCTCCAGAGGAAAAGGCTCAGTGCAATGGGAATAGCTTCTGTGCTTGTGGTCCTCGGCCAGTAAGTAACTAAGACAGGCCCCGGGCACACACTCAGTTTTACCACACCCCAAGGTCTTCCACTTCACCCCAGACCTCAACACAAAGCCTGGGCAATTCAGAAAGTTAGTCTTGACCATGCTCCTCCCTGCTTAAAATTCGCTTGTCCCCAGTGATCTGAGATTTATTTTTGGCTGTCCTCATATCTGTCTTAAATACAGATCTGCTGTTCCGGCAACACCTGGGAGGCTAATGTCCTCATTTTCTACCTTGTCCTCCATGACGCTAAGCCTGCTACTCTCTGAACTCATTCTCGATCTCTTTCCACACAGATGACCAGTTTCCAAGGCCCATCGCTTCTGCCTTTTGATGTTTCTGCCCTTAAACAGTGTTGTAAGATGGTGTTGGAGTCAGACAGACCTGAGTTTTACTCTCAACCCGGCACTTGCTGACTGGCTGAATCAGTTAAAGCTGTTAACCTTTCCAACTTTACATGGTGCAGTTAAGACCTGTCAAGAGAACTATCATCCATTTCCCTTCCTCCAGCTTTGCTGTGTCCTCCATGATACCTTTCTGAGAGCAATCTTTCAGTCCAGATATCGTTTTGTTCTGAGAGCAATCTTTCAGTCCAGATATCGTTTTGTCCTGTCTGTCATATTCTGTTTAATTGCCAGGGCCTGCTGGTCCTGCCTGTTTGCTCTCTTCTACCACCAGCTTCACTCCTCTTAACCAAAGAACATCATCTATACATGTGCATGTAATAACAATTAATGAAAAAGCGATCATGAATTTGAATGGCAGTAAGGAGGGGTTATATGGGAAGGTTGAAGGAAAGAAAGGGAAGGAAGGAATAATGCAATTATATTAATCTCAAAAACAAATGAAAAGGAATAAAATGTAAAACAAAGGAAGAAGATCTTCACTATTTAAGAGTTAGGTTACGCTGGCCATGATGTCATTAGTCTCTGCTGTAATCAAGACCTTGTTTCTAAACAAACAGATTCAACCTGAACATCCCAACTCCATGCCGTCTGCCCAACCTTTGCTTCTGAATGTGTCCATTGTTTCTCTCAGCTGACAGACACCTCCTCCATGGTCATTTGAGAGTAGTTTGTTTGTTTTCTCATCTGCATAACTCTGTAGCACCTGAAAAAGAGTTCCCTAGAAACAGAGGCTACAACAAACACAACAGGACCAAAGAAAGAATAAAACGCCCTCTAGTGTCAAACTCCATCATGACCTCACCCTGTCACCAGATCTTTCCCACACAATACCTTCATTGAGACACCTTGCTGCTCAGGCTACTGCCAAGGCTTCTTCAGCTTGCAGACTCAAGTTCTAATGCAGCGGAGAATGCAGCATCATTTGGTACAGTGCTTTTGGACTCGGAGTCAGGAGTTCTGCTTGACCTTCAATGCTATAGTCTTGGTGGGGAAGTGGAGAGGGGAGGGGTTTACTTATCTCTCAGTGATTTCTCATATGCTTCCTTTTCAGAGTCCATTAGGCCATTTTTTTCCCTGTCAGTAAGAAAAACAACCCTTGCCAGTATGTCTGCACGTACTGATGCTGTTGCTGTTACGATCAACAAACAATGCTGGCACTGCTGTTGCCACTACCACGGATAGTAGTGCAGAGTAGTGCTGCTACTATGACTCTCTCTCTCTTTCTCTCTCTCCCTCCCCAACCATCCTTCCCTCTGTGTGTGGGAGGGGGGTGAGGGGGGTGCGCACGCGTGTGTGTTGTATATATTTATTTGTGTATGGCATGTATGTATACCAGGTGCACGTTATTATATCCTCATACATGTGGAGGGTATCTTCCTTGATTAGTCCCATATTTTTATATTCTGGGCCGGTGCCTCTCACTGTACCTGGAGCTCCCTGATTCATCTAGGCTCTCTGGCCAATGAAAACCGGGGTTCTTCCTGTCTTTATGTCCACAGCACTGGTGCCACAGGCACACCTTCACACCCAGCTTTTACATGAGTCCTGGGGATACGAACTCAGGTCCTCGTGCTTGTTTGGCAGGTACTTTACTGACTGAGCCATCTCCCAGCCCTCACCATTACTTCAGAAATTAATTCTGAGGCCAATGATGCCAGGCACTACTACTTCTAACGCTAAAGCCGTTGCATCTGTGCTCCTGCTAATCTACTGCCACTACCATTACTGCTGACTGGACCCCCCACAAGACTACGTATTGGGGTCACAGAGGTCTTTGTGCTCACAGACATGCTCTAAGGGAACCTGAGATGTTAAGCATACAGGATTGTTCCTTCAAGGGAAGGAATGCAAAACCCATTTTCTACGCAGAAGGCTAGAACAGACATGGTTTCTTGCCTGGTGACCTTCACACCATCTGTGTGGCTGGAGACTTTCTGGCACGGGCCCTCAGTCAATTAATGGAACCTGTCTTTACGCACTGTGTTCCTTGTTCTTTACAAAGAGTTTCAGTGCCGTCGCATCTGATCTGTATTTAGCTTACTTTGTTCCTCAAAGAGATTCAGGCATGCTTTGTTGTGCACACGGGATTGAGTTAATCATCACGAAAATGGTTTTCACTAGATTGTGCTGTGCTTAAATATGTCTAAATATGTCCACTTGGAGTCAAACTCCCAAACTTTGAACCAGTACCAGCTACTGAGTCGTGTTGTGCCGAACCCCCCTCTTCCCGCTGCTGCCCATGAAGGTCTGAGATCCCCACAATTACTGTCGCTATTCTGCTTTTGCAGTGCCACGCGATGCCTTCCCTCGCTTCCACCCTTGCTGCTGCCGCCTCTTCTCAGCCCAAACTGAATGCCATCTGGCTACCATGCGATCTCTTACAATCCCTGCAATAGCCCAGTGAAATAGGTGCTGTGCTCTCTATTTCCCTGATAAGGAAAGAGAAACGTAGAAAGGCTAAGTGATCTGTCTAAAACCGCACAGCTTTGTGGCGGCGCCTGGATGCCATCACTCTCTGGCGTGCATGTTCTTTCCATCCTCTCCTCCATCCTTTTGTATACAATCCCAAGACTGACAGTACAATAAATATTTAATTCTGGTTATAAAAAGCCTCAGCCTCAGGGAGCTCACTGGTTCATTTTTGTTTCTGTGCACGACCTCATTTTCCCTTATTCCCTTGAGCCTGGCTGTAGGCATTCTCCTTTGCAGCTGGTTGTCCTCCGTGCCCGAGTCTCTTCCTTTGAAACAGCAGCTGCAAAGACTGTCTTAAGAGGAGACTTGGTGCCACCCTAAAGCTGTAGCAAGGAGAGGAACGCCTGTGGTGCCAGGAGACAGGATCGGGAAGCATGGGGAGGCGCAGTTCCTTATAGCTGCCCCCTTCACTCTATTCGATAAAGCAGACAAGACACAGCGAGTTTCCCCACTACCTATCCTGAAGACTTCCTCTTCTTCTACCCCAAACTGCTCCCCAGAGCAAACTCCACTGATTCAAATTAGGAAATCAAACAGATTTAAAGATGTAAATGTTAGGAAAGTGGGATCTGCTCCCAGCTCTGAAGCTGCTGGCTGTGTGACACGTGATACATCTCCTGTCTGGCGGAGTTACCCTAGTGCTTCAGCGGATTCCAGTTTTATTCTTTGATATGAGAATGTGGTTCTCAATCAACATATTCCCCAAGAGGACGGTGAGGATCAAGTGAAAAGACGGAAGGGAAAGTGTAGCATTTTAATACTATTTCCCACCACTACCACCCCTTCTCCTGAGACCTCAAAAAGGCTTCTGCTGTGTTCACACTTCGCTTTCAACCCAGTGTTTCTTGCCACTAAGAAATTCAACGATTCATGAGGCATCTGTGTTTAGCAGGTAACTCCCATTCCTCCCTGCTCCCGCAGATTACCACCGCTCCTCCCACAAGGCTTTGCAGCAGGAAGTCTCCCCTGCTCTTTATAGATAGCCCCTCCACTGAGCTCTTAGACAACCCTTGTTCAAACACTTCATCTAGCATTTCACGATGGCTATTATCTCTCTGGATATCAGATCTGAGTTCCAACTCAGCTTTGCATTATTCTAGGGTTAGGACTGACAGAAATGACGAAGTCCACAATTTTACACGTTCCTGGTACCTTGGGGTCTCCTACAAGGCCAGAGAGTGTGTAGCCATTCACTGAGAAGTGTTTGCTGCTGATGAGGACAGGAGAAGGAGGAGGAAGATGAAGAGGTGCTGGTTAGTTGTGTTGCCAGCCTAATACGAATGAGGAACATCTGGGAAGTGAGACCTTCAGTTGAGAAAACACCTTTATCACGCTGGCTTGTAGTCAAGTCTGTGGGCTGTTTTCTTAATTAATGATTGATATGAGAGCCCAGCTTACTGCAGGAGGGACCACCCCGGGCAGGTGATCCTGAGTTGTGTAAGAAAGCAGGGGGAGAAGGTCATGGGGAGCAAGCCAGTAAGCAGTTCATCCATGGCATCTGCTTCAGGTCCTCGCTTGAGTTCCTGCCCAGACTTCCCTTGATGATAGACTGTAATCTGGAAGATGGAATAAACTCTTCCCCAGGCTTTTGGTCACGGTGTTTATCACCGCAATAGAAAGCAAGCCAAGACACAGGACGAAAAGGGTGCAAATTAGGATGGTGAGAAGGAGGACAAATGAGGAGGAAGTGGGTAAAATGAGGATGAGCAGAGAAGCTTCCTCCTGCAGCTGAGGGGAACAAATACAGAGACCCACAGCCAGACACTGTGCAGAAAGTGAGAGATCTTGGAACACTCAGTTCCAAATGGGATGTCTCCATCAAATCGCTCCCCTCGGGGCTCAGGGAACTCTATGGGAGAGAAGGCAGAACGTGTGTAAGAGCCAGAGGGGGTAGAGGACACTCGGGAAACAAGGCACATGCCTTAAGGAAGGCCATGGCAGCCTGCACAGGGTCTGCACCAGTGTGAGCCTGATGGCATCCCAGTGCTGAAGGAGAAGTGGACACTAGCTCCCATCTCTAACCCAGAAGCTATCTCTAACAGGCGCTTGCAAGTGAAAAATCATTTTTCCCAGTGGCGTCTAGATGGGTATACAGACTACTGTAAGGGCAGGCTCCACGCACAGCAGCAGGGGGCTAACACAAAACAAACTCAATGGCATCCTTAGTTCCTTGTCTTAAAGGTTTGTTGGTGCATTTTATTTTTATATCTTATAGGTCTTTGCATATATATTATGGCTTCTGGTTTTGTGTTTTTATGAGATTCCTATGTGTGTGAGTATGTGCGTCTCTGTGTCTATATGTGGGTTTGTGCTTTTGCTTTGGCTCTTTTTCTTCTGTTGGTTTGTTTTGTCCTATTCCAATTTGTTTGCTTTTTATTATCTTATTGTATTATTTTTCTTTAGATACTTGGATGTTTTCTAAGAGAGATACAAAGGGTATGGATTTGGATGGGAGGGGAGGGAAAACCATAATCAGAATATAGTGTCTGAAAAAAATCTACTTTCAATAAAAGAAAAATAGAAAAAAAAACAACGAAGAGGATGACAATAAGGAGGAAGAAGAAGGTGATAAGGAGGAAGAGGAAGACAATAAGGAGGAAGAAGAAGGTGATAAGGAGGAAGAGGAAGGCGATAAGGAGGAAGAGGAAGACAATAAGGAGGAAGAGGAAGATGATAAAGAGGAAGAGGAAGGCAATGCGGGGGAAGGGAGATGAGGAGAAAGGGGCCCACTCAGAGCTGGGTATTTCTGAGACCGACAACACTCTTCTTTCTCCATAAATTCTCAAGTGAAAGCAAACCTCAAATTTAGGGAAAGTGAAAGAGACCTAGCTTCCAAGGCCACATTGGAAATTGTCAAATTTGAAGAATGCCCATGGAACACTGGAAGGGGTGACAGGTGACCTCACTGCGCAGGTTGCTTTGTGTACGCACTTGTATCAGCCGCTCCTCTGAGTTCCTGTGTGAAATGCCTGAGTGCACGCAGCTGTGATTTTGTGTAACTCCATTACCATGTATGAGGTGACAGATTATTATTGATTCTAAGCACAGTTTTACATAACCTGTAGTCAGAGGTCCTGGGTTAAGTTGCTGTTTGAAATTCTGTCTACTTTCTTGACATATCATCCATATTAATGGATCACCTCCTCTGCCCCAGCCTCCTTGGGATTGTGCCCAGCAGGATGTCAGGGCCATCTCTCCTCCTTCCCAATGTCAGCAAAAGCTGAGCCTGGCTGCCCTAGTCCCTCTGGGGTGCGGAGCTCACCAAGGACCCCATTTTCTGATTCTGCTGCTACCACTGGTGTCTGTCTTGAAGGGATATTTCCAGGTTCTTGGCAATTTGTGCAAAGAATTAAAGAAGCAGACACAGGAAAGGGTTTTGTTCAGAAGAAAGCAAAAGAGCCAGTTTTGCAAAAGCATGAGAATCCCTGAGCTCCTCGCTAACAGCCAGTGCATTCCATAGGGGTTAGGTGCTAGGGGCAGGGATAGATGGTCTTCTGGTGTTAATGGATACATTTAGATTATATAAGTCCTGTGCAGATCCTTTCGATTTTCAATCCTATTTTCACACCTAATCAAGCACAGCCGTAAGAGGGTAAATAGGGGTTTTCTCCCAGGATTTTTCTCAGAGGACATAGTTCGTTTTATTGTGCATATGCCCTAACCCAGTTTTGGCTGGATCTACCCACATCCTTAATTTTAGGGTATGTTTTTAGGATATATTTGTTTACCAAGGAGAGTTACTGAGGTGTTGATAAGAGAGGAAGGATCTATTGTATTGTTTGGGGCAGGGTGATGTTCAGCTTAGTGTGGATGGGGATCCTGGGTTCCTACGTCCTTTGTTAAGAAAAAGATGTGTGTGTTTGTATACGTTTGTCAATGTATGTGTGTGCGTGTGTATGTTTGTGTGTGTGTTTGTATATTTGTGTCTGTATTGTGTATTTATGAGTGTATGTTTGTGTAGGTGCATGTTTGTGTGTTTGTATGTGTGTGTGTGTGTGTGTGTGTGTGTGTAGTTCAGGCCAAGAGAAGTACTAATCCCACCTCCCCTTCCCCTCCTCAATTCTGAAGAAAGATGTCCATCTTCTCAGAGCTGCTTCCTGCCGGGACAGGCCACAGGGACGAGTAACACAGAAATAGTCTCTCCAATCTTTTGCAAAAGCTGTGTTGTTCCCAGGGCTCCACTGAGGAGGTTCCATAAAATTCCTCAGTCAAACAGGTGTCTCTGTTGATCCTAATGGCAGCTGCTGTTAGTGTACCATTTATAATTGGACTTGTTGCATTCTGGGAGAAATAAACTGTGTGGGTTTATTAAGAAGAGGAATTCCAAAGGCAAAACAAACCAACCAACCAAAGCAGTTCCCCACCCCAAACGAACAAAGCAAACCAACCAAGGATACAACAGGTACCAGCAAAGGGGTTGGTAATTCCAGATCATTCGTTTTGCCTGGTTTTAGAAGCACTCACCCAGTGCTTCTAAACAAGGCTACTCCAAACAAGGGTGATGACTAGCAGGTGGTTTAAGCTGGAGCGTGCACAACTGTGAAATACTTTGTTGTTCTGGCCCATAAAGCAGCTCCTGGAGACTTGAGACTTCAACTTCATTAAAAAGCAAATATGTGGGGCAGGGACTCTACAAACCTTAAGCCTTGTTCAGCATGTGTGTCCTAATTTACTCTTTTTAAGTTGAAGAGAACTAACCCAGGAGTGCGGACTGAAACCTGTTTAACTCCCACTCTCTCCCCTCTTTGAGCCTCAGTTTCCCCCACTATAGAAATGGAATAAGGATGATCACCTTTCCCAAATCACAGGCTGGGGAACTTTGGGGGAAATGAACGTATGAAGAGAAACAACTGTTGTTCTCTGAGTTCCTACTAGAAGCAGGCATTAGTGTTTGTCCATGCTGTAGGGAAAGTAGGGGCATCAGGAACCCAGGACTGAAGTATGAGAAAGAGACTGAACTAAGGGGCAGGGGTTAGAGAACACACCTATACCAGAGCTCCCTAGGTTCGTCCCCCAGCACCACAAACAACAGTTGAACTAGAAGGAGAAATATCTGAAATCTACTCCCAACCTGTTCCTAGATTTCTGTAGCTGTATGAATGTCTTCTCTACCTCTGTTTCCCTAAAGAGTTTCAGCTTCTGCTTAGCCGCAGATTCTCTGTCCTCTGCCTTGATGTGGACCCAAACATCTCTGGAGGAGACCAGAAGGTGACCTGACAAACTTTGCCTTTTAGAGGAACAATACCACAGACCTAATTAACATCACCATGGTAGAAGTGGAGCTCACTTGACCTCTCAGGATAAATAAAGCAATAGTTTAATCTTAAGTGCCAGGAGAGAGTAAAAGAATCATTTATTATATGCATATTTTTGTGTACAGACCTGCTGTGGCTGCCGTAGAATGATAAGATGGCTTATCTTGATTTCGTTGATGTGTATTAGAGACTGCTTGTCAAGAAGTTGGAGACTGGGATCCTGAATGGCTGTTGTAATGAGCTCACATAGAAGTGTAGGCACAAGGGTGTAGATGCTGGTGTCTGACAGACCAGTTGAGAGTTCTTTCTGTCATCTTGTGGCTTTTGAGCTATCTTAATGGACCTCACTTCCTGCATTTATATAATAGGATTAATTACTGCTTGTGTCAGGAATAAATGGAATAATGTGAATAAAGTCCCCCATATACAACATGTCTCATGATTCTAATACTTAGTATATCTGTTGGAGTCAGCCAAACCAACACCTTGACACACTTGTGGTCCCTTATCACAGATGGATAATGAGGAGTCTTTATCCACAGCAGGTTTACCTGCAGTATATTTTCATTATTCAGTTGCATTCATACATTCACTAGTGATGTCTACCATAGTAATTAGTAAGTTTTTTTTTCTTCTCAAACTGTAGGCAGTGAGGCAATGAACTGGGACAAGTAATTCATTTGTTAAGCATCATCAGGAAATAGAAACAACAGAGAGGCAGAAGAACAAAGAGGGAATCCAGTAAAGTATGTGCTACTAGCTAATTACCACTAGAGGGCAGGGATCTCAAGACCCTTTAGGGATGCTCTTAGCAACAATATAGAAAAGCGCTCCTTATACTTGACGGTTACCACCTTGGTATAAATTACTTTTCTGCAAAGCTGATCTCTGGTATAGCTGATGATCCATTAGGTCAGTGGTACTGGCCAAGTGCCTGGAACTGTCCACAAGCTGTGCTGAAGACAGGTAGATTGATGTGTGGGCGGTATCTGCTATTCTTGGGAACAGGGGTGGTCAGGGAGCATGAGCTTCTTGCTTTTGCTATGCCATGGCTGGGAAATTTAATAGGGTCAGTATCGGAATCAACATTGAACCTCAAGAATCAGGCACAGCCCTGCAGAGCTAAGCACCGTGTAAATATTTACTTAGTAAAAGAAAGAATAGATGAATGTATAAATGGTCAGATGTGGACGGACAGGCATATGGATGGGTAGTAGACTTTCTCCTTTATAGTGTAAGAATGAAGTGTGTCTGTTAATGGAGAGGTGATGCATGAAGGTTGAGTGCATATGAATTTTTACCTAGCGTAATCGATTTGGGGTAGGAGCAGGTAAGTCAGATAGTTCTCGGGAGACATTAATCTAGACCCGGGTCAAAGGAACCATCAATACTGGGCCTGTTGAAACTTGGCAGATACGGTGCTCCAGCTTGGAATCAATATCACAAATAGGACCCAGAAGCGCAGCAGAGGTGACACTGTGGAGAAAAATCGCCTGTGAGTGCAGTTGGAGAGGGGAGAGCCCAGAAGGACCATGTAAATTTGCATTTTTACATGCTTTTCTTCATGGTGTCTCCTGGTTAGACTGCATAATTGTAGCTTCTAAGCACATTTCTTCATCTTGTGGAAAATGCTTTGAAAATACTAATTTTTACTTGGGGTGAAATAGTCTTTCATACAGATAGATCCTAACTTATCTACCCATTTTCTTCTTGTTGGACATTTATATCATTCTTCCTTTCTTCACTATTATAAATTAGAATGACACGGACAGAATTGTAAGAAAGAATAACATTCTTTATGTGGCATATTTCCTTCACATTTCCCTACCAATCTGTGAGGTAATTTCTTACACATACCCTCTTTCAACAAATGAGGAAACCAAGAACCACAGGATGTTTTAAAAGATCACTGCTCTAGTTTGGATTCCCTGGAACAGATCTTGGATGAGGATCCAAGTAGAAGATATTTAAGAGTTCTCAAGAAGTCCTCTGCAGGAAAATGTAAGCCTGCAATAGGGAGGAAAACCAGTGAAGTGTTCACTGTCAAGCACGTTAATAGCCAAAGCTTAATCCTGCTGGGCCAGCGCAGAGTTCATATCTCAGAGTTAGCCAGTTGCAGACCCAGGTATGTTTCCCCAAGCCCAGTCTGAGCTTTCAGGGTGTTAATGTCTGTCATTTCCATTCGGTGGCACAGAGACAGATGTGGTGTGCTGGGTAAGAGCAGGCCCTGGTGGCCACATCAGTGTAGGACATCAGAAGTGGGGCAGCATTCTCTACAGCAGTGAGTTCAAGGTGAGCCTGGAGACCTGCACAGAGAGTCACACAGCTAGCCACCATCAGCCTGAGATTCAAATGCAGAAGGGCTTTACTGGAGATCCCAGGACTTTAGTGACCTGGCTTTGCAAAGTAAAAACCTCCCTGTGACCTTGGGCAAATCCCCCTCATCTGTCAGAGCTCCAGGATCTGATGAAGATAATACTTCTGACAATGTGTGACTGGAAGCTTGGTCACAAGGGGCCGCAAAGTGAGTCTCTGGGCATTTGGGTTAAGTGCAAAGCCATCAACTGTTCAGCATTTACTGACCATTCCCATCAGGTGGGTGGGAATTATCTGGCAGACATGTGGTGCTTTCTTGGGAATAGCTAATTAAAAGAAATTAAATAGAAAATGGGCCTGTTCCCTAAGTTTATGAGATGAGGTTTTTCAGATTAATTACACAATATACAAGATACACACGGCTCATTGAAATACAGCAAAAGTCCTTGATGAATTTTGGAGTATTCCATTTTTTTTCCTCTGGTAAGAGAGAGACAAACATACAATTGCTCATCTCTATGCACCAGCCGTCGTCAGGTCTGGAGTCCCCAAGGAAAGGGCTTAATTGCTCCATAAGCTTCACATTCAAGGGCTCCTCAGTGCTAAGCTCCTGCCGAACTGCATGAAAGTAAAAATGACAAAGATAGCAAGTGACACATTTATCAAATATGCAGATTCTGAAGAAGTCAATGTGGGTTGCTCTTGCCAGTAAGGCTGCAGATGGAACCGGCTCTCCCGCAGCCCTCCCACCCAACTTAAGGTCACAGGGAAGGGTAAGCTCAAAGCAAGCCGGGTATTCAACACGGGTGTGGACTAACTACAGAATCCTCTGCCTCTGTGTTCTCTCCCCCTGAAAATGTTCTAAAATTTTATCAATCCCTGGTAAACAAATATTTTTTTGTTTGTGTTTTTGAGACAGGTTCTCACTGTAGCCCGAGCTGGCTTGCTTCATACATGAGGCAATCCTGCCTCAGTCTCCCAAGTGCTGAGGTTACAGGCATGAGCCACCATGCTGAATGCTGGAAAGCAAGTGTGACTTAATTGTTCAGAGTCATTCCCAAGTGACAGCTCCCCAGAGCAAGATTTCAACAGCGCGCCCGCTCTGGTGCATGCATGCATACACATTTATCCATTTTCTTTGGTAATATGAAATGACTTAATATCACAAAGATTTGGATCTATAAATTAACAGGCTTATGCTGAGACACTACAGCTTCCTGGCGATTAGTTTTGATTGCCGATTCGATTAGATTGACCAATGCCTAGTGAAGCAGACCTCTCTAGGTGTGCCTCTGGTGGCATTCACTGTGACAGTGGATCATGAGGGCTCTGACCCCATGAACGGATTAGCCCTTTGATGGATGAGAGCATGATGAAATATGGGACATGGTGAAGGTCAGGAGGTGGGCTGAACTAGAAAAAGTAGAACACTGGGGCATGTCCTTGGGGGCTATTTCTTATCTTATTAAATTTCTCTGTCTCCTGCTCTCAGCTTTGTATCCATCAAGAAGTAAGGAACAACCTCCACAACGTTTTCCTACCCCATGATGCTCTGCCTAAACTCATGGGCCCAGTACACACACACTGTACCCCCGACAGTATAGGCAAAAATAATTCCTAAACTGTTATGTCAGGTTTTTCAATACTTCTTATCTTTCATTAAAAAATGTACTATAAAGAATTTTCAAATAAAAAATTCACTCACTAAAATTAACCAGCCCCAAAGTCTATACACATCAATGAACATGGACTAGGAATCAATTTATTCCCATTCTGACAAAGAAGCCATGCGGGCACTTTCATGTTCATTGTTATACCACTCACAAGGGTCACAATGTAGAAATGCCCTAAGTGTCCTCTGAGAAGTGACTATATACGCAGCATGTAACTTAAATACCCCATGGAGTACTCACCAGGAAATTCTGCACACACAGTAACATGGATGAACCTTGAAGACATCCTGCTGAGGGAAGTAAGGTTGTCACAGAAAGACTCCATTAAGTCTAAATACACAAGATATTTGAACTGATCATGTTCATAGGATGAGAGCAGAATGGTAAGTACCAGGGTTTAGGGGGAGGAGGGAGTGGTTAAGTATTAATATAAAGGCATACGGTTTCCACCAGGATGCATAAGCTCTAGAGATTTACTGTCCAACATCGTCCATGTCATCAATAACATACACTTAAAAATCGTTAAGAATGCATTGCGATATAGCTCAGTGGTAGAGTTCTGGTCTAGCTGGGCTTAATCCCCAGAACTATAAAATAGTTGATAGGGTAGATAATTCTATTTTACTATAATTCAATTTTATTTAAAAATTAGACTTTAAAAGTCTGAAGGTAGTAAGGGTAAGACTATGGCACAATGCCAATGCTTTCTTGCTAAGTATATCACTTGGTATTGTTTTGGAGAGCAAGCTGGTATTGGCTAATACAGTTGAGGACACTGTGTGTGTGTGTGTGTGTGTGTGTGTGTGTGTGTGTGTGTGTGTCTGTATTTCAGCAACTGATACGTATATATGTGTGGGTATGTGTGCATGTGTGAAGGCCAACAGTTGATGCTGGGTATCTTCTATTGTTGTCACCTTATGTTTTGAAAGGAAGGACCTCTGAACCCAGAGCTCAACAATTGGCTAGGCCTACTGACCGATGAGCTCAGGATTCACCTGTCTCCATCTCCCCAGCACTAGGATTACAGGTGTGTGCAGTCATACCCAATGTTTACATGGGTGTTGAAGATCCCAACTTAGGACCTTCTGCTTGGGCATCATGATATTAATTTCATGAGAGTCAAGGCAGAAGTTACTTTTTCGGAGAGGAGGAGGTAGATGAAAGGATTGCACAGTCAGGGTCACTGGGGATGGTACCAGGAGACTGCAAATCAGTGGTTCTCAACCTGTGGGTCGTGACCCCTTTGGAGATCGCATATCAGATATCCTGCATATCAGACACATGATTCATAACAGTAGCAAAGCTACAGTTATGAAGTAGCAATGTAGTAATTTTACGATGGGGGGGGGAATCACCACAACATGAGGAGCTGTATTAAAGGGTCGATGCATTAGGAAGGATGAGAACCACTGCTATAAATGATCTATTTCTCTGAGAGGATATGTCATGTTTTAGCAACTAGGGAAACACTCAGAGTCCATGGATGCTGATACTCTGGTTAGAAGCGTGAAGCGTGCGCTAAGACTCATCCATTGGCGAACTTGGCTGGAGAATGAGCAGCTTTGTTCACTGCTAAGTCCCTAGCTTCTTGAACCATATTCAGCAGTTTTCCTAATGAATGGATCTTCTCAGATACAGGAACCATCTGTGCTTCCCTAGCCAAAGAGGAACGTGTTAAGAAAGCTGAGAGAAGGTCTTGGGCTCCCTGGATCTTGGAGCCTCTCCAGATTTAGAGACCCGACTGGGGATTCAGTCAGCTAGTCAGTAGGGAACCCTACTAAAATAAATAAATCTCTTTTTTATTAGATTAATTTTATTACATTAAAATTATTTTGTGTGTGGGAGGTGGGGCGGGGTGGCGGTGAGCATGCCTTAGCATACAAGCAGAAACCATAGTACAACTTGCAAGAATTAGTTTTATCTTTCCATCATGTGGGTTCCAAGTATCAAACTCAGGTCATCAGAGTTGGGGGCAAGCACCTAAAGCAACAACCAAAACAGTAAAGATTTTAGGTCTCGAAAGCCATAATGTGTCTGTCCCATTCACCCAGTTGTAACAGGAAGACAGCTATAGATAATTGTGACACTTGGGATGTGAAATGTCCTTCACAAGCCCTCGTGTTTGAATACTTGGTGCCCCTGGGAGTGCCTTGTGGTGAGGTTGTGGAACTATGAGTAGGTAAAGCCTCACTGGAGGAAGTAACTCACTGGGGGTTGGGGTCACAGTTGATAGCTGACCCTTCTTCTTGCCGTGTCTTTGCTTTCTGGTCCATTGAAAAATAAGCAGGCTGCACACTCCAGATGCCGTAGGAACACCCACTACCAGGTCGTCTGTCCTGCCACAACAGATTTAAGTCCTTGAAACTCTGAGCCAAAGTAAACCTTTCCTCTCTTGAGTTCCTTTAGGGAAGTATTTAATCAGTGACCAGAGGGGTAACATACATGAACACAGCTGAGCACCGACACAATTTCTTTTATCCAAATCCGTGGCTCTGCCTACAGTTTTCTTTCCTCTGGTTCTTCAACTGTATTACTCACCATAACTCAATCTGAGTGATGATGTTCTCAGTGCTCTGAAGGGCGGCTCTAAGTGTGGTCTCCAGCCCCAGAGCATCCCTGTTACCTAGCAACCTGACAGTGACACAGAGGCTCAGGGCAGATCCCCAAATCAGAAGCTCTGGGAGTGGGGCTCAGCCCTCTGTTCTGAGAATCCCTTCAGGTGATTCCGGTGTGTATTCAACTTTGAGGATCACTGTTAACCAAGTCTAGCAGGCCTGGGTGTCCAACCTTTTGCCATTGTGAAAGCTGATCATTTACAGTGTGTTGGGCTGCATTTGTAGCTGTCCTGGGATGTCTGTGGCCTGTGGACCACAGTTGGACACATTCAGTAACCAAGGAAACATCTTTCTGTTTGCTACAATGGAATGGGATTTCTCCGTCACAAGGATTGGTTTAGGAGTAACCCACTCCAGGGTGTACAGGGGTATTAGCCGATCAGAATGGGTACCAACCCAGTGCCTTGAGGGGCCCTTCCCATGCTAGACATGAACGCTTTCATGCTGAGGGCTCTGGGAAAGGATCTTGAGAGGTCAGAACGAAGGAGACCCGTACATCTGAGACACAAATAGCCATGAGGCAGAAAAGTAGCTATTTGCCAACGGAGTGTTTCAATATTTGAACAACTGGCTCAGCTGCGCCAGTTCATGCTAGCTGCAAAAATGCCCTAGGTCAAGTAACAAAAGCCTCAACACTTAACTTCATTTAACTCTTCCCCGCTGTGTAGAATTGGGGAGTCCATAAGGCATCAACCCAAGGACAGCGCATCCCAGAGAGGAGCACGCAGCTAAGGGAATCAGAAAGCATTGGTGACGCCTCCATGAATGGTCACCCCTAAGATACACCCGACTTCCAGGCAGACACGTCCCAGTTTGCACGGAATTTTCTAGTGCCTGCATGTGAAGCTCTGTATCTGAAGAAAAAGAAGCCCAGATAGGTACCCCAAAATAAGTGTTCCCAAGAGCAATGACCTAATGTTTCCAGCTCGGGAAGTTCTGAAGAGCCTGCGCCTCGGTTCTTGGCGTTCCAGGTGCAGCTGGGCTAGGACCCCTCTGCTCCAGTTGTGTGTTGGGCAGGCTGCGGTTCTTGTTTATTAGTGAAGGGCATCTGATCAGAGAGGCCCTCCTGACAAGTTCATTACATATCAATTTAATTAGCTGATTTACATTTAATTTACATTTCAATTAATGTCTTTAGCAACAAAACGCTGCCTTAATAGGGTAATTGCCTGTTAGGCAATATGTAAAAGAATAAATAATCGCATTCTGAGGAAGAATTCCTATTTTCAATTTTTTATTACCATAAATAACTGAAATAATTATTGCTCTTAAGGGCCACGTCCTCATTTCCTTCTGGGCCTAATTATAAAGACTTAGTACCTCATTAAGCAAAATAGTTTTGGAGTCACAGACAAACATTCCTCTGATTGTGACTCATTAGTTTCAACAAAAGAGGGGGAAACTGCGCTAGTAGGCGCTTTAGGAGGGACTGTGGCTCACGTCCTTCTGAGCCACCAGGAAGTGATAGTAAGGGTGGCTTGCAGCGTGTACCTGTTGGGAGGCTGGTGTGAGGGGTATTCTGAACCGTCGGCTCCAAGTATTCCTAAAGACAAGAAACTCACTGCCTCCAGAGGCAGACATTACGGGCTGCTAAGGTTTTTGTTTGTTTGTTTTTGTTTTTGTTTTTTTGTTCTTCCTTACATAACACAAACTCTGTCCCTCTCCTAAAGACAGTTGTAGCCATTTCCTGGTAGAAAAGGTGTTTTCTAGCGGTATAATAATAGCAGCGTCTTAAGAGAAGCCGACAGCTATGTCAGATTATGACACAGGGATAGTAGTGATAATTTGACCAGTTCGAATTTTCTAGAGTTGGGAAGATTGAAGCGCTTTTAGGAATTCAACAGGAATAAGCTGGCAAACGGGATACACTAAAGAAAGTGTGGAGTAGATTCAGCTGTGAGAGGTCCGAGAGCGTCACAGGGCAAATGAGTCAGGCTTACGCTTTGAGAGTTCTCTATGTTTCTTCCAGGAAGCAGAATTCCGAAAACCTGCAGAAGAGCAAATGCTGAAAATGTATGAGCCTCCGGGCAGGCTTCTCCTGTCCTCCCTCAGTCTCGCAAACCTCTCTGGTTGCTTGCTCTCTGCACAAATACACAGTCCCCTTTTCTCTAGTGTTCAGCTGTGCTGTCTCTAGCCTAGCACAGTGCCACCTCGTGGAATCAAGGTGAAACTGCAGGAGAGGAACGCCGACGTCCTTTTGGATTTTATTTAGTCAATAAAACCAATGTAGTGCCGACTCAAAAAAGAAGCAATGGCTGCCAGGGAGTTGCTGCAATGAGGAATAAGAGAAGGGCGACTTTGTTAATTAAATAAGAAAAAGGAACGCACCCCCCCCCCAATATTTTGAAAGCATTCGATCCTGTCTCTCTCTAGTTCAGACCAGTTAGTCCATGTCAGCTCTTAGGAAAGAAAAGCACATGTTCCACATTCCATATTCCTAAGTCACATTTCTAAGATTTCTTTTCACGTTTCTCACCCTTTCCCCACTAACTCCCTTAGGTTTTCAGATCCACTCTGGTCTGGAAACTCTCAGACGCTACAATCTGAAGGACGAAAGACAGAAGGATGGTAGGAGTCCCTCTTACCAGCAGGGGGCGCTCGCAACTTCTGCTGAGGATAGCTCCTTTCTCCTGTAAACTTAGATCAGGAACTAAGCACTCCCAGGCCCATCCTTTTTTATAGGAAGGGATTTTGAGCACTCTATTCTACATGACAGTCACACAAAAATATATACTTGTTTGAATAATAAACTTTCAAAACATACAATGTTCTAACTAATACACAGGAGAAATAAACTGAGTGTAATCTGCAAGAGAATAATTTGCCTGTCTGCATCTAAATCACATGACATGATGGCTTTAAAAGATATAATAAGCAGTAGGGATAAATCCTGGTCTCACTGCCAATGGCCCCTAGTTTGCCCCAGCCATACAACTGTCATCCACATTCAGAGGGCCTCTTTTGGTCCTATGCTCATTCCCTCCCTGTCAGGCCAGAGTTGGTGAGCTCCCTATTAGTTCAGGTAAACAGGTAAACTGTTTCAGTGAGTATCCTCATCACGGTCTTGACCTCTTTGCTATTTTACAAGCCAGTATATCACTTAAAAGTAAAGGGACAGAGTTTGGGGGTGCTGCATCATTCTTGACTGCATAGGTGCATGAGTGCATGGGATTGCCCTGACAGCAAGGATGTTTCAGAAGTATCAGGCAGCCATCATGACCACCATTTCCAAATGGCCCACTCATTTCTGAAATGCCAACAGGGTCAAATCAGCCTCATGGGTTTACTTCCCCAGAACAATACCAACTTGTGCCTTTGCTTCCCTTCCTTAGAGCCCCAGGTCCAAGAATTTCTGTCATGGCCCCCAATTCCTTACCTTACTCACGCCAGTGTCCACAGTCACTGGAGGACGGGTCCTGTTGTATACTCCTAGAGGGTCCTGTCTAGATAGATTGTCTGGGTATCTAGATCATCCAGGGTGTCCTCTCTCCCCATAGATCATGACAGCTTCTGACTTCAGCAGGTCATGTGGGGAATAGTAGCCCCATGGACTACTGTATCACATGAGACTAATGTCCCAGCCCAGTATCATGATACCATATCTGGGCTCACCAGCCAGACTTCCAACATCTAGTACCCATAATTCTCTGCCTTCTGGACCTTTGGGAGCATACTTCCCAGAGGGTGCTATGGGGAGACCTACAATTTCTTCTTGTCTCTACCCCACAAGAAGCTTCCATTCCTGTGCTCCCAATAGAGAGGAGTTTATCTGGGACACAGTCATAGTTCAAGCAGTCAAGAGTTTAATTAGAGGAAGTTCTGAACAGAATTCACTCCTTAAGAAGAGAGCCACCTGGACAGAACAGCAAGATCTAATCTTAGCAGGCATGGGTGTCTTACAGTTCTGCTTTCTGGTTATCTATTCCCTGCTTCCTCCCCAAGGGAGGTAACTTTCAGAGGAAGGGGCACACTTTTCTTGGAAGCCTATTTTAAGCAGAATTCAATCTTTCCATGTAGATGTATAAAATATAAGAATAGAGAGAGAGGTTAAAGTACCCCAGAGTAGATATGTTCTCTAGGGGAAAGGCCGTTGTTCTGTGTACATACCTCCCCTAGCAGGGATGCTCTCTGATGCTCTTAAGAATTTTCCTAGCCAATCAACACAACATCTGTCATTTTCTTGTTTTGTTTTTTATTCTATTTCTTTATACCCTGTTTAAAGTCCTGATCTGGCCTAGATGGAGAAATCATTACCATCTTTTGCTCTTTATATCATTCTTTCCAGTCATTGGTCAGTTCCTCCCAGAGCTAATGCCTTATCTGACAATGGTAAGCTAGAAGGTAATGATATGGTAAGCTAGACAATGGGCAATGGTAAGCTAGAAGGGCCTGAACTAATCCTTACCTGTGGCTGACAAGATGGGTGGGTAAAGGCCCAAGATTCTTTGATCCTGGGGCAAGGTAAATCTGAGGGGGTACATCCTACACTTCGCTCTCACCACTTTTCAGTGAGGCAAAGTTCCAGCTGCCCATGGAGAAACCTGCTCTATGACAAATCCTTGGCTGATACACTGTCTTCTCTGGTTGGTGTTACATAGGGTCATCTCCCCAGGAAGCTGCTTGCCCTCATTTGTGACTGAGGTCTCTGGAGATCCTAAATGAAGCCAAGAACACTGGGAGAACAAAGGCTCCAGTGATCCTGAGTGTAAAAAGATAGGGAGATCTGCCAGGGAAAAACAAAGAGAAGGGGATTTGGTGACCTAGTGGCTGAAATCCAGGCTCACAGGGTATTCTGAAGCAGGATCCAGAGTTTCAAAGCATGCCTCTTAAAGGGAGAGGTCAATTACTCTGGGAAATGCTTGAGTTTGTAGACTGGCAGGAAGCATTATGTCACAATACACTTGCGAATGGACACTCTCAATCATGTCTTCCAACTTGGCTGTGGAGAATATAAATCATACTCAACAAGAATAGATATGAGGGATGGGGAGATGGCTCAGTTAGTAAAGTGTTTACCTTGCAAGCATGAGGGCTCTTGTTCAGCCCCCAGAAGCCACGTAGTATGTGCTTGTGATTTCAGAGCTGGGGGTGATGGGATATTACAGAATTTTTGAAGTTCATTAGCTGGCCAGACATCCTAGCCTTTGTGGAAATTTCCAGACCAGTGAGAGACCCTGTGAAGTGATTACTTATATTGTTCTGTTATTAAAACTTAAGAGTCAGATCTTAGGGTAAAAACCCGACTGATCAGAGAAGCAACCAGTGACTTCATCTCTCCTTTCTCAATCCAAAGAGGTCCTCGAATCTTTCTAAGCCCCTTCCTACTACTTCCTGTGTCTTCTACATGTTCTGGGTCCTCCAAAACCTCTAGGACTAATTCTGGTCAGCTAGTAGCTAGTTCTTCCCTCTAGTTCAAATAAACTTTTTTGTAAGTCTTGGGAACATCAGAGTATGATCAAAATATCCACATTTCCTTTTTGTCTAAATAAAAGGGTAGGTTTTAACTCTAACACAGTAAAACTCTATACAATAAGAACAATTATCAAGTAAGAATTACATTCACAGTGTCCAATCTATCCTTTGTATTTGGCAATTTGGGGATAAAATACTCTAGTATCTATCCTATCTTGTTTTGTACCTAATTTACTTTTTATAATAATTTGTATTACCAACCTTAAACTATCTTTTTATACTTCAAAATATTTTCTTAGATAAACAACTTAAACTTTTATGTCTCTCAATCTTATACACTTTATATCTCTCTTGTGTGTTTCTTTTCTGAATTTGTTAACAAGGAAAATTATAACTATTACTACCTCTTCTTCAACTCCATCAGAGACCTGAGAAGGATTATACTATTACCTGAGTAAGCAGAAGTGCCAAGAAAACAACTTCCAAAACTATAGGAATGACAGAAACAACTGTCTCACTGGATAGTCACTCACTTTTCTCTGCAGTATTTGTGGCACCCATCATCAGCCTCCAGGCCTAGAATATTTGACAGACTTTTCTATGAAGCAGGAATTTTGAAGAACCAATCTACTTTGTCTTGGCAAAGTTCGGCAATAACTTTCTTTTGTGTCCTGCTTGTCCAGTTTGAACAGCATTCTGTCAGTAGTCGAGGCAAGGACAGTTTGTTGCCCAATGGCCAAATTTGCTACAAAAGAAAGCAAACTTCATATGGAGGTTCCTTGATATCCATTATCTTCTCTGAAGTAAATTGGTGCTGCCAGGAGCAGATGTGTCTCCCTGTCATGAAAAGCCTTATGATATTAAAATATCTTAAATGCTATGTTCTGTAGGTCTTTGAAGTGTTTGAAGACCACCTATCTGTATAAAATATGTTTGACTTTCAAAAATTACCTAATATTATCACAAGTTTGATTGTTATAAATTATTAACTACTAACTTGTATTTTTTAATTATCCTAAATAGTTTTTAATAATAGCTTTCAAGGAGTAGAACTATGCGTTACATTTTCAAATGTGTTGCATAGGTATAATACCTTAAACAAGAGTAGAAACATATATACAGTATAACAAAAATAACCTTAAATTTGTATCAATATACAAAAATTCTATATAAAATATTCAAGACTAGCAGTTGCTTTTAAAGTTTAAAACCAGATTCAATAATTTACCCTTTTATCCTATATCCCCTTTTGTCTTTTCATAACAAGATCCCTGAATCTAATCTCCTCTGCTTAGTTTCCTCCCTGACCATGACCAATAACAACTTGCAACAAACCTCCCTAAACAATAATGAACATCCATAATCTATTGAGGGACCAAAACCACCGACCCCACCTCTTGGGAATGTGGGCATCTTGTCCTCCCTGCAAAATGAAAGGTAGACAGTGCTTAAAGAACTACATTCAAGGCTATTCTCTGGTGTATGCACATAAACACAAAACTGGGGTTTGTTGAGGTAGAGAGAGATACAGAGAGAGGGAGAAAGGAGGAAGGGAGAGAGAGATGAACACAAACGCTTAACTTTCCTTATTTAAAAATGGATATGGAATTTTGAAAAGCATTTACCTTTAGTAAGATTTCTGTTGGTTGTCTGTGTTTTGGAGACTGGATTTTACTATGTAGCTATTTCAATCTGACCTTGAACTTGCAAGTTTCTTAACACAAGCTCCCTTTGGGGTTACAAGCAAGTGGATTACTCAGCAGGCTTGGTAGCAGTTTTGGTTGATGTCCTAGTTATTTTCAGTTTTCAGTAGACAACCCAGACTCTGAAGTGTGACTAGAGAGATGGTCTGAAGGGCTGTCAAGATTCTCTGCCCTAGGGACAGTGGAGTGGAGCCACCTGTAAAGAGGACTACATGGGACAGGGGAGGTGCAGTTCCTATTGACGTAAGAATAGTAGATTGACAAACAAGGAGGTGAATGGAAAAGTCATTAGCCCCGTGACAAGATGGTTTCAGTGAATCACAAGGACACATTTAACCATCAAAACTATCAGGGAGGGAGGGGTCAGGGGACAGGCTCTAAATTTCCTGGGTTGCCAAGCGAAGACTGGAAAGTGAAGTTGCAGTTCTAAAACTTTACACCTCCCCCGAGCAGGGCTGGAGTTCTGTAATCTGACAGAGCAAGGGTCATGCTTTGCTTCAGCAAGCACATTCCAAAGCTGCCCTGTGACTGCAAAGTAGACATAGGCTTTCTTCTCCTCTTTACAGTTTACGGGCAAAGTATCAAACATTTTATAGGGCAAGTGCTGCCACCCGCCCAGCTGTGCCAGCAAAGATGTTGCAGTAGGGACTCCCACTAGGGTAACTTCAGCTTTAAAAGCTTGCCTCTGAATGCCTCCCTTCATGCCCTTTAAATGTAGCAAATCAAAAGAGGCACACAGGGAGGCTGCGGGATTGGCAATCTTCCCAACATGGTGATGAGAATATAGCCCTTTGTGTGCCTAGAACAGCTAGAGGTGAGGCAGGAGGAAGAACACAGGTTGCTTATCCAGGGGTCCAAAGCACCAGCTATGAGTGGAACACGCTGACTGACTGAGGTCAGGCAGGTGCTGACAGGTATTTTACCAACTGCCGACAGCATCTAGTGTCTTCTTTATAGGCACTGGTGCTGTTGTTCAGCTCCCTCCCCTCCTCCTACCTTTCTCCAGGGGCTTTCATACCTATCTATTCAGACACTGTTGGAGTTCCTGCTAAGTGGCAGTACCCACTACAGGAGAGATCAGCAGATTTACTCTAGATTCAAGGAGTCCCCAGGCTCCTGACCTTCACTAGCCTTCTCTACAAGGTGTCCCCTTGTTTGTGAAAACTGTAAAAGACACTATTGGGGTGGCAGTCCTCTGCAGACCCTTGTCTAGCTAACTTCCCTTCAGCCTCTTTCTCCTAAGGTGACAATGGAGTGATCCTGAACTCTGTGGGGATCCAGCAGAGAGGAAGTTGAATTGAAGATTGCCTTTAGTGAGCTATGATCATGTGATTTCCAGTCACTTGCCATGTAACACTCAGCTGTTGAAAGCCATCTTGAAAGTAGAAGTGGCTTCCTCAAATGCAGATACACCCACTTTACTGGCTGGCCCAGCATTGTGACCTATAGACAGGGAAACCTCTGCAATAAAGACAAGGGAAAGCCAATGGCTTACTTAGGTAATGTAGTCAATTCAGACTGTGTAAGCTTAGCTCTGCACTCAGATGTGAGGATGCCCAGAAATGCCACAATAAGCAAAACTCAACAGAAGTGGGCAAAGACAGCAGCGTGAAACCATGGTGCATAACCAAAAAGGAGCTGTGGAGCTAAAATAAACTACAAAATAAAACCTCAGTCCTGATCATCATGCTAGAAGAAAGGTTGGGCATATTTCTGTTATTTCAAAATAAAAGGAGAACAGGTGTGGCAGAAGGCATTTGATTTCAGAGCCTGGATAGTGAGGTAAGGCAGGAGAATAACAAGTTCAAGGCCAGCATGGACTCCATCAAGAAACTCCCATCACAACAGAACCAAACAAAGCAAAATTAAATAAAGACAGAAAAAGAAAATGCTCTAACAAAAATTGTCCAATCGAGATATGATTGAAGACTAAACCCAGGAACTATAAGGAGAAACATTAAACTGATTGTTGTTGACTTTCTTTTTTAACTCTTTGGTCTTTACTCTTTGCAGGGCCAGCCACCTAGCTCTCAAATAAACACATGGAGGTTTATTCTTACTTATGAATGCCCAGCCTTAACCTGCTTATTTCTAACTGGATTTTCTTAATTTATATTATCTATCTTTTGCCTCTGGTCCTTTACCTTTCTCTATTTCTGTATATCTTTTCTTTCTTTCTTATTGCATGTCTGGATGTGTTGCTGGGTGACTGGCCCCTGGCAACTTCCTTCTTGTCTTTGCTCGGTCCTTGATCTGATCTTTTCTTTTTCCCAGATTTCTCCTCCTATTTATCCTCTCTGCCTACCAGCCCTGCCTATCCTTAATGGCCTCACTATTGGCCATTAAGCCCTTTATTAGACCAATCAGGTGTTTAAGACAGGTACAGTAGCATAGCTTCACGGAGTTTAACAAATGCAATATAAAAGAAGGTAACACATCTTTGCATCATAAAACAAATGTTTTACAGCATAAACAAATGTAACACATCTTAAATTAATATTCCAGAACAACTGATAGCTCAAAAAATTAATGCTTTTTTCCTGGAATTTGAGATTGAATAAATAAATCTCTGATTTATTTCCTTGTTATAAATACATCTTCACTATTAGAGTCTAATTTCTATTTATATGGTTTTTACTGTTTTTCTAAAAGGACACCCTGGGGCTAGGGAGATACCACAGTCTGTAACTCAAGCTTGAGGACCAAGTTTAGATCTTCAGTACTTAAAAACAATGAGCTTGAGCCGGGTGTTGGTAGCACACGCCTGTAATTCTAGCATTCAGGAGGCAGAGGCAGGCGGATATCTCTGAGTTCGAGGTCAGCCTTGTCTACAAGAGCTAGTCCAGGACAGGCTCCAAAGGTACAACAAAACCTTGTCTCTAAAAACAAACAAACAAACAAAAACCTAAGAAAAAAACAAAAAGAGATCTTGGCAGGGCACACTTATTATCCCAGAACTGGGAGGTGAGAAGGAGAGGACTCTTGGGGCTAGAAGCCTAGCCATTTGGCCAGTTCCAGGTTCAGTGAGAGACCTTATCCAAAAAATTAGACCTTTGGTCTTCACACACTTATTCACACATATGTATATGCATATCCTCATATGAATGTACACATATATGAACACACACATTAAATAAAAGAAGTTATCTAAATAAAGCAAGTTTCAAATTTCATCAAAACTGAAACACTTCAGCAACAGAATATGGAGTCCTGAAAATGTGAGCCTATTCCCACACTGACCAAAGGTCAGAGAGTTAGAACCCACCTCTCTCCTCTCAAGGTTATTGTGCTTCTACCTCAAACAAAGGTCCCACCTAGATTTAGATTAGAGAGTTCTGCTCTCTCAAGGTTATTGTCAACAGGTGTGGCTAATAGCCCTGTCCCATATTTCAGGAACAGAGAAGTAGATGTGTTTTCTACCTCAGACAAAAGGCTATGGATCCAGCTAAGTTCCAGTTTCCTTAAGGATATAACACTGGACTCCACTCAGGGAGTGGTTTGCCTACAGAATGTGTTGGTCTAGGCTGTGAGCCTGACTTGTTTTGTTCCAGCAGCAGAGTGCTTAACTATGGATGTGATCTTCAACTGTTCCTTGTATCATGTTAGTGCAGTTTTTGTCTTACTCTTACCTTTTGGAGTCAAGGGTATTTAAAACAATTGGAAATTAAACGTGGGTGAATATCAGTACTCACTGAAACTCCCTCCTAATACTATTCTATGTTTTTCTGCTTTATTGTTTTCATTCGCATCTTCATATTTGGAATTACCTGGCATGAGTGAGAAGGAAACATGGAACATGCAACAAACCCACTTAGGAGTTTATTAGAGGGGCCGTATACAGGCCTGGTGAAGGTTGGTGTGCAGGGGGGGCACAACCAGCTTTTAAAAGCTGCCTAGTGCACGCACACAGGGGGTTGACATAACTACATCATACGCAGATGATGGGGCTCACACATGCATGAACACAAGGGCTTAGCTGAGTCATATGTGGTTGATACAACCACACTGCATGTGGGTCAAGCGGGGCCCCTTAACTTCCCCAAGGCCATTAGGCACTTCTGCCTCAGGGCTTCCCTGCCCATGCATGGCCCTAGAACCTGGAAGTATCAGCCTTATTGTGACTAAAATCATAACATTCTACCCTATTGTTTATTATAAAAATTTGGAGAATTTGGGGTCTTTAATGGGTGGGAATGGGGCATTGTAAGGTCTCTTGTGACTGCTTCCTGCTGATTTTGTGGGCATCGGAGAGTTGAGATGCTTGCCCACGTCCTGGGGTTGCTGATTACTTTTGTGTATTCTTCCGGGCTCTGTGGAACTGACTGGCTGGCAGCTTTGGGGCTCAGAAGATGCTGAAAAGGCAGAAAATTATTTATAAAAAAATTTAGATCCTGGTGATTAAAGAAAGAGAGTCCCAAGATGGTAGATAGAGGGTTTTTTTGGGGGGGCAGGGGAGGAGGAGGAGGGGATTTCCCAGGGGTCCCCAAGACCGGGAATGATAAGGGAAGAATTAAATGATACTTATTCTGGGTGAGTCTGGTCCATTTAGATAGGTCCAATTGGCTCCCTGGAGCTTATGAAAAATGTTTGAAAAGAAATATTAAAAGCTTATGATTGCAATGGTATAGTGTTGGAATGGAAGATGGTGGGGAGGAGGGAGGATAAGAGGGGGGAATTATTAGAAAGAGGAATTATTAGACCCCCTCAATATTTTACCTGAAGCAAATCTTAAGGAACTTGTTTTCTTTAGCATCATGGTATTACCTTAACATCCAAGAGATGCTGCTGCAGTCAGTGATAAACCTGTTATGCTAAAATCTGTTTTGTGAGCTTTTGGAGTCTGGGGCTGTGAATGTCCCCAAACTCGTTATTGTTTCTTACCACCTGGGCTTTTGGCAATCCTTGTACCTCCGGCTCTATGTTTAATGATGGTCCCTGTAGTAACAGCTGAGTGGTTAATCTGGAAATTTAAGTATGACATTGGCGATACAGAGAAGTTGGTAAAGCAGATAGGGGAAAGAGGAAGAGGGAGAGTATATGGAGTTTTTGGCACAGGAGGGTTGAATGCGGTGATGAAATTTTTATTTTTCTAGAACTAGAGAAAAAGTGGCTGATCTTGGTGTCCTCTGGAACTTAAGGAAGCAGGGCCCAGTTTGAGTTACCGTATACAAGGGAGTATCTTGAGCTGATAGAGTAAAAGGTTTAAGGTGAGACAGGTGGATCCAATGAGAGAGTCCCTCGAGCTTGGCAGCTGTGGGAGTTACAAAAATTACTTTAAAGGGGCCCTGCTATTTAGGGGGAAGGGGTGAGGGGCGTTGGTCTCGGGGAGAGAATAGTACCTGATCCCCTATTTTAATCAGTGGTGGGCATGAATTGGCACATGATTGAGGTAATGAGTAGTTGGTAAAATCCCATAATAGGGAGCAAAAATGGGATAACAGTGAAGTAAGCAGATGATCAGGAAGGGGAGAGATTTTAGGTGAGAGGCCAGGGGCTAAAACAAGCCTCCCATACATGAGTTCAAAGGGTGAGATGAAAAGGGGTCTCTTGGGGAGAACCCTAAGCCTAAGAAGGGCCAGAGGCAAAAGTTTTACCCAGTCAAGGTGAAGCTCCTGTGACATCTTAACAAGAACTTTTTTAAAGAAATGGTTAGTTCGTTCTACCTTCCCTGAAGACTGAGGATGGTATGGGATATGAAAATGTCAGGGAAAGTTAAGAGCCTTAGATAAAGTTTGAGAGATCTGGGAGGTAAACTCTGGGCCATTATCTGATAAAAGAGAGGTTGGGATTCCAAACTGGGGGATAATTTCTCAGAGAAGAACACTGGAAACTGTCTGGGCCCTCTTGTTATTGGTGGGAAACACTTCAATCCACCCAGATATGGTGTCCACCAAAACCAGGAGATATTTAACTCGTCGGACTATGAGCAAAATCAAGCTGTCAGTCAGTTCCTGGAAGGGAGCCCCTGGCCTGGTGGGTGGGAAAAGGGAAGCTACGGTATTTGGTCTTGGGATCTGACTTTTGGCAGATTTTACAAGAGGCAGTGATAGCTTTTAAGAACTCTAAGTCCTCAGGGGTGGGCGGGAGCTGAGCCTTGACAAAGTGAGACAGAGCTTTGCTATGAGGATGAAAGAGCTGATGTGGGTGGGACAGAGTTTGCTGGGTGTCGGGGTGTCTGCGAGAATGCGGGCTGTACTGTGTGAACCCCCTGAGGTGATTGAGGTAGGTTTGGGCTCTGGAATGCTGCTGTTCTAGCTGTTTGGTCAGCCTGGTGAAGGCAAAGATATTTTGAGATTGAGAGATTTGAGGAATAGAGAAAAAAGCATCCTTAAGATCTAGAACTGAGAAGTGGGAGATTTCTGCGGGGATAGTGGAAAGACATGTGCAAGGATTAGGCACTGCAGGATAAAGAGGGACCACTGCGGAGTTAATGAGCCAGAGGTCTTGAACCAGATGATAGGTTCTGTTAGGTTTTTTAACAGCAAGTATAGGGGTATTAAAGGGAGAAGAGGTGGGGTGAAGTAGTTTTTTTTCTTAGACAGTCAGAGATAATAGGCTTAAGTCCCCTAAGGCTCTGGAGAGAGAGGGGGAACTGAATTTAGGTAATGTACTTAGTAGGATCTTATAATTGGATAATGATGGGGAAATGGTGCTTAGCAACAGAGGGGTGTTGGGTGTCCCAGACTTGGGGGTCCACCTGAAAGGATGGTAGAGGAAAAGACACATTGGAGCCTGGAGGTTGGGAGGCTAGAAGGAGAAGGAGGGGAACTGTTGGTGAGTCTGGGGTAAGGTGAATGGGAGGAGCAAATGAAATGGAAGCTCCTACTTTTGCTAAAATATCTCTTCCCATAAGAGGTTCTGAGTAGGTCGGCATGACTAAAAATGAATGAGTGAGATAAATACCCCTAAAACCACAGTTAAGTGGTGGGGTCTGCTGAGGTAGATAAGACTGTCCCCCTACCCTGACAATAGGGAAACTAGAAGGAGAAGTAGGCCCCCAGAATTCCCTCAGTATTGAGTATGTGGCTCTGGTATCCAAGAGAAAAGAGATGGGCTGTCCTGATAGCATGACGTTTACCCATGGCTTCCTGTTACAGATGATGGTTGTGGTCAGGTCATAGGAGCCCAGGCAGCCTCATTCATCCATGGCCAAACCTAGAAGGTCAACTTGGGGATTTTCTGGGTTTGATGTCTCCATGCCACTATGTACATGAGGACAAACAACTGCCCAATGTCCTTCCCTATGGCATCTTGGACAAAGTCTTGTGGAACCAAGATGAGGATTAGGGCATGCTGGGCCCAGTGACCAGCTCTACCACATTTGAAACATGGGCCTGGTGGTTCCCAAGCCCCATCGGGCAAGGGAGCAGCACGGACAGCATGGATTGGGCAGTCTGTCGCCTCAGCCGGTAGGAGAGCTGTGGCTAGCATGTGACAGTGGTGATTGTAGGTTTTGTCATTCCTCACATGGTACACCTTAAAAGCCACCTTGAAGACTTCTGCATGCAGGGTCAAGGGGCCTTTCTCCAAATGTCTAAGTTTAGCCTTAATGTCAGGGTAGCACTGAGAAAAAAAATAAGTCATGAGTAAAACTGTCTGCCTTCCGTGGTTTCTGGATCTAAGTTAGTATATTGTAACAGGGTTTTAGTGAGGCATTTCAAAAATGCAGAAGAATTTTCCTTCATATCTTGAATGACCTCTGAGAGCTTATTGTAGTTTACTGGTTTGAGGGCAGCCTATGGAGACCTGCCAGGAAGTAAGTCAAAAACTGGTCCCTAGCTAAAATTCCACCTGAAGTGTTATAGTCCCAGTGAGGTTCCTGCTCGGGGACTGCCTCTGTCCCCAGAGGGTGTGTTGCATGTGTTTGGTGAATCTCATCTGCATATGGTCTGGTCTGCTCCCAAACTCACCTGTACTCTTCAGGAAGTAGGTTATTAGATAGGATCATCTAGATATCATGAAAGGTCAGATTATAAGACTGGGTAATATTTTGGAATTGCTTTATGAAAGAGGTAAAATTAGACATATAGGGACCCCGGTTTTTGTTCTATATGGGAGAGTTCTGAGAGGAAGGAAGGAATGTGTACCCTAATCAATCCATCTATGCTGGCCACCTCTTGTAACAGGAGAACTGCAGCCGGCTTGGCTTGGTCAGGGTTTGGTTCCATAGCAGCATGTGAGCATGTGAGAGGAGGGGTAAATGTGGGCGCAGGACTGGGCAGCTTCTGTGGAAGAATGATCCAGCTGGGCTGATGGAGGAGTTAGTGGGGGGAGGGAGAGAGCTGAAGCAGGCAGTGGAGACTGCATGGCATGGGTGGGGGTGTTGGGAGGTAGTGAGGTAGCAGGAAATAAAGGGGTGGAAGTATCTGTCTGCTGAGGTCAGGAAGGTGTGGATTCCTTAGTGGGGTCCAGAGCAGGAGCTGAAGGAGTGGGGTAGGAGCTGAAGGAACAGGGGTAGCTGCCCACTGAGGCTGAAAAGGCAGGGGTTCATTAGCTGGGTCCAGAGTGGAAGTAGAGGGTTCTTCAGCTCAGATGGCATAGCCAGGAACATGTGAGAAGGCGAACAACTTGCAAGGACAGAGGGCTTAGAGCTTAGATAGTAAAAGGTTTGGATTAGGGAAACTCTTTCCATTTGCCTGTGCACTGACAGTAGTTAGAAAGCTCCCATAGAATATCAGAATCATTAGTCGATCACTTTAAATTGTTATCTAAATTGTAACGAGGCCTTTTTTTTTTTTTAACAAAGATGGATAAGTGTGGGAATCTGTAAGTAGGGCTTTAAGGCCTGGGGTTTCAGGGCCTCTAAAAGGCATCCCAGGGGGAGGCTGTATTGATGGTCTTGGATGCCTTGCTACCCATAGCTAAAACCATGAAACCCTGTGAAAATGGTGACACCACAAAGCTTATAGGGGGACGTCTCCCCTCTATAGGCAGGGTGTGAAACAGCAGTGAACACTGCAGGGCTTTGTAGAAGAGCATCCTCTACCTACAGGTGGGGTGTTAAAGCCTGACTGGCTCTGGTGGGGGCGATTTAGAAGCCAGAGAAGCCAGAGGGGCGATTCATCAGTGGTCCAAAAGAAAAGAAAAGAAAGAGAAAGAAAAAACTGAGGAACCCTGAGCCCCCTGATTCACGGAAGGACTGACCCCAGGTCATCCAAACATGATTTCATCTAAGGGAAGCAATCCAGAGATGAATGTCAGAGAAGGGCTCAACTGTAGCCATGAAGGCCATGGTTGGGGGCTGTCCTGCTTCTAGGAACACCAGAAGATTTCCAGGAGCTCAACGGTCAATTCCTCGGGTTTGGAGAAACAGTTAAGCTGACCAGAATGAGGGAAAATCACCAATTGAAGCCAGTGGTGTGCATAGAATTTGCACTCAGGCAGATGGAGCATGTGGTTGTTGTGGAAAAAATACCCGGTTCCAGATCCCAATCCCAGGAGAGGGGCTTAGGGCAGCAAAGCATCCTGATTCTCACAGAACCAATGATATCACCTGGTGTGAGTGAGAAGGAAATATGGAATATGCAACAAACCAGTTTAAGAGTTTATTAGAGGGGGCATGTACAGGTTTGGTGAAGGTTGGTGTGCAGAGAAAGAGAGAAGCGGGGTGCAACAAGCTTTTAAAAGCTAAGCTGCCTATCACATGTGCACAGGGGGTTGATGTGACTACGTCATAAGCAGATGACAGGGTTCACCCATGTGCACAAGGGCTTAGCTGAGTCATACATGGATGATGTAACCACACAGCATGTGAGTCATGCAGGGCCCTTTAACATACCCAGGGCCATTGGGCACTTCTGCCTGAGTGCTTGTCCACACATGCATGGCCCTAGAACCTGGAAGTGTAAGTCTTATTGTGGCTGAAATCATAACAATATTCTTTACTATATTTCTAAATCCCCACACCTCTACCCTGGCAAGAGGTATTTTTGTCAAGGCTGGTCTTTGACAACAGAATAGAGATATAAATAAAAGAACATCCGAGGGCACCAGGTCAACTAAAATACAAAATGACAATTACATAGTGTCATCAGAAGTGCAAGACTTTGGCTTTCTATTTCTTATACAGATATGACCTTTTGGGATCTCAGTGTACTTTACTTGCTCTCAACAGTGCATCCATCCCTTGATCCTTTCTTACATGGGATGTGTGGTGCTTTGAATGGGAATGGACCTCATAGGCTCATATATTTGAATGCTTGGTAGGTAGTTGGTGGAACTGTTTGGGAAGGAATAGGAGGCATGACCTATTTTGGAGAAAGTTTCAAAACCTCAAGCCATTCCCAGTTTGCTCACTCTCTCTGTCTCACGATTGTTATCTCAACATATAAGTTCTCAGGTACTGCTCCAGAGCCATGCCTGTCTGCCTTCTGCCATGCTTCCTGCCACAATGGTCATGGATTCTATTATCCTTTGAACCTGTGAGTCTTATATCAAATGTTTTCTTTTATAAGTTGCCTCAGTCATGGTGTTTTTTCACATCAATAGAACATAATTAAGATAAGGGGACCTCTCAAACACCCACCTCCCTATAACCAAACCTATAAATTTATTACTTACTTCATTAAAATATTTCTATTCTTACTCTGTTTTCAATTGTGCATGTGTACATGTGTGGTCTATGGGCGTGTGTGCATGTGTGTGCCCACACGCACATGCCTACATGAGTATGTGTATATGCAAATGTGCTTATATGTGCATATGGAGACCAGCAGTCAATTTTAGGTATCTCCTTTATTTCTCTCTACCTTACATTTTGAGATTAGGTCTCTCACTGAACTAAGAGTTTATGCTTTGGCAAGACTAGCTGGCGATCAAACCCCTAGGAGCTGCCTTTTCAAGTCCCCCATTTTCAACTCTGGGTTACAGATTTGCAACACTATTCCCATATTTTATGTTCTGGGTACCCAAACAAGTCATCATGCTTGCAAAGCAAGCCCTTGACACTTCCTAGTCTTGTCCTTTCTTTCTTTCTTTCTTTCTTTCTTTCTTTCTTTCTTTCTTTCTTTCTTTCTTTCTTTCTTTCTTGACTTCATTAAGTCACCTTACTTTTATCATTTACGTTTTCTTGTTTGTATCCATATGGAAGTTAAAAACTAATTTTCGTAGGCCAACATAGTTCTTTCCAAAAGAGCAATTAAGCCATCTGTTCCAACCTAATTATCCCCCCCAACTTGTTCTATACTTACTCCTTTTTCTTTCTTCATCTCCACCATAGGCTGTGTTTGCCTGTATGTTTGGACAAAATGGTTAGGGAATGAATCACACATATTATTTAAAAAATATGATTTTAGGGTACTGAATAGTGAGTGCTCCCTAACTCTGCCCTATGCATAGTGTAATGTTCTGTCTCTTTAAGAGACAAGCCACGCCCACTCCCTCTCCCATCCACTGAGGCAAGCTGATCTTCAGCTTCCAGCCTGAGTTCTCTCTCTTTTCCTGTCTTCCTCTCAGAGAGGTAGCTTCTGCCTTTCTCCCCTTCCCCTGCTTCTGTCTCTCTCTTCTCTCTTTTCTCTCTCAGCTCTTCTCCCCTTCTCCCTTCCCCCCCATAACCCCCTGAATAAATATCCAACCTCACTCTGCATGGTGTGCCTATCCATGTCTCTGTCTCTTGCCAGCCTGCCACGTGTCTCCCTGCCAGGGACCAACCACCGCTCCGGGACCGGAAGCCATCTCTGCCTGGGACTGGCTGCTCTCAGGGCCAGCTGCTTGCCACCACATGGCCCGCTGCCACTGCCTGGAGACCTACAGCATTTCTGCTGCCTACTGTCACTGGGAATCCTGCAGCATTTTTAATTTTTCCATTACACATAGTACTGGTCTGGGTCCTGTCAGAGGGAGGGAGAGGAAAGACAGGAGGAAGGACATATGAGCACTTAAAATACTTCAGTTTATAAAAGACACCCACCCAGCAACTTTTCTCCTTTTGTTTTAGTGTAGTCTCCTGCTTTTCAAATATACATTATTTCTTCCTTCCAGCTCTGAGGAAGGTGCCAGTTTGCTGCTTTAAAAACAGTTTCTCTTCTCTTGCCATTGACCTCAGACTATCTAGTGCATGAATTTACTCAGTCAATAAGCCTACTCAGGTGTCTCCTATTTACACACATGCTATCTCTCTCTCACACACATACACACACAAACACATTCTTATACCCAGGCTTTCTCACACACACTCATACACACTAACATACACACTTCTAGGAGCTTGCCTTTCTCCTACACTTGCTCATGCTATCTTAGCTATCTGAATTGGCATTTGTGCATATTTATCCATTACTTGAAACTTACCTGCTGGAGGTCACCAGTGACCAATTTCCAAACATATTAGGCATTTTTGGTGGCTTTCCAATCAAACTCAAGATAGCCCAAGGCACTGGAGGGGGCATTAATCCATTCCAAAACTGACTATTTCTTGTGCCTACTCATGCCTTTCTCATGGCAAGGTGATTTTTGGAAACAAAGGCTTTTCTTTTCCATGAAAATAAACCACCTCTGTCTAAGAAGGGTGTCTTTCTTACACTGTTTTGGCTACGTAGTGGTGTTTTTACTTCAGAGGGCCACTGATCATGGATGGATCAACATGGCTGAGAAGCTGAACCAAGCTGACAAAGCCAAGGCTTCACAAAACATCGAGGAAAAAGGATGCCGTGGAAACCGAAGAGGAAGGAGCAAATGAGTTCCAAGTGGCTCCAAACCATTATAGTGACCACTGGGCCAAGTCTTTGCCTCATTGTGGAAGAGAACATTGTAACAGTCACAGCAATATCAGAGCAGAAAAGGAAGCCTCATACTGCCAGGGCCCCAGAAGTCTCTGTGGCATCATCATGTGAATTTCAAGCAGGTGTGTGACCCCCACAAAATGCACCTGCACTGTCTTACACAGAAGCTAAGCCTGCCCAACATCCAATAGTTGTTACTGGGAATGTTCAACTAATGAGGTAGTGAGAGAGTGTGGAGGTGGGAGTAACCAGAACTAATTACATATGTGTATGAATTGTCAAAGAACTAACTTAATATAAAAAAAAGAGTACTGCAGTTCATAAAATGGGAAGATGGAAAAGGTCCAAGCTTCCAAATATAATAAACTTCTGCAGTAGCCTGCTACCAACTAACCTCAGGCTTGTTTATGAGAAAATTGAATCTTTATTTTGTAAGCAAAAGGTAACTGAATTTTCTATTTGCAGGTAAGAACATTTTATCTGAGTTTTGGTATTTTATTATGTTCCATGCCATTACGGTGTAGTCCGTGATGTTTGGAGTTCAGAGGATGAGTGGTTCTAGGGTGAAAAAACTCAATGAACTTTTAAAAAAGGTTAATATTCTACTAGGTCTCCAGGACTGTCATCAAAATTACTGCAGACTGGGTGCCTTAACGGAAGTCTTATATCAAAGGGGTCAAGTTGTTTTCTTCTGACACCCTATGCTGGTTGGTATTTGTTAACTTCAGTTGTGAAAATGTCTCCAACAGACTGGCCTGCTCCAGTCTGTGGGGGTACTTTCTTGACTAATTATTGATGTGGGAGGGCCCAGGCCACTGGGAGCCACCCCTGGACACGTGGCCTGGGATGTAGAAGAAAGCAGGCTGGGCAAGACTTGGGGTGCAAGCCAGCAAACAGTGTTTCTCTGTAACTTCTCCCTCAATTCCTGCCTCCAGGTTCCTGAATTCTTGCCGTGTCTTCTCTTCACGATGGACTGTAATCTGTAAATTGAAATAAATCCTTTTATTCCCACGCTGCTTTGGCTGTGGTATTTATCACAGCTATTGAAAGAAAATTCATACAAAAATCTGTAGCAGGTTTGTGGAGTGTTGCTGTGACAGATGTGTGTTGTTCTTAGGAGGACTGTGGAAGGACTTTGGAATGCTGGGATGGAAAGATACTTGAGTGCTTATAGCTTAGTGGGTGTTTGGTGGAAACTTCGAAGATAAGAACACTGAGAGAAATGCAAACAAATGCATTTCTGGTTTTTAATATTTCAGAGTGAAGTAAAGACTGTATTAGGCTGTTTGCGAGATGTTTTGAACTAAAAATTTCTGGTTCTAGTCAGCTGGTGGTGAATATTCAGCTGTAATTTAACAAGAGGCCAGCGCCACTAAAGAGAAACCTTTTCTTTACTGGTACAATCTATACTGGTTAGCTAGAGTTGAGAATTCAGCTGTGATTAATAAGAAACCAGCATCACTGAGCTGAAATTTACTGGAAGAATTTCCTCAGGCTCAGCACACAGAAGCTGGTCCAGAGGATATCAAGACTGCATCTCGGCCTGGCAGCTGAACGTTGTAATGTGTATGAGTCTCCCAGATTACTGGCTTTGATGGCATGAGGGCTGCAGGATTAAAGCAGTCCTGGAGAGCAGATGAGGCACTGTGAAAAGCCCGGAAAGGCTATTGGAAATGTGCATCCTAAGCTGTAGTGGAGGCCCAGGGTTTGGAGAGGGCATGGGGAGAAGCTGAGGCATGGCCCTGTGAGGCAAGGTTAGAGCCCTGGAAGAGAGCCCAGGGCAGGTGACTAGTTAAAGTGCTGCCTTGGTTTCAGTAGAGCCTCCAGGATACTGGAGATGCTGGGTCTGTGGGTGATCACTGAGGACAGCATCAGGGGTACAGTGGAGCCAGCCTGAGCTTGCTAACAAGCCATATGTGCTAGAAGCAGAGCCTCCCAAATACTTTGTAGCCTAGGAGATCATGAGAGTGTCCCAGATATTGAACACTGAGCTATTTATATTGTTGGGATTCAGTCTTAATTATGACTGTAGCTTGGTTCTTCCTTCATGAGTAAGAAGTTTGCAAATTATTTTTTTTTATTTTACAGGAGCTACCTGTTGAGAGACTTTGTACTTTAAAAAGGCATTGAATCTTTTAAAGAGATTAAATTTTTAAAGTGTTTAGATTGCTTTTAAAGAATGTGAAACTTTTAAAACTATACTGTGTCTTTTATTGTGATAGTAACAAGAGATCTTGGGGGAGAAACAAGTAAGTAAAGGTTAAGATTTAATAGTGGTATATTTGTGTCAAGTTGAGAAAGGGTTAATTCTACTAGGTTTTTCTTCCCTTTCCTTCCTTTCATCCTCCCTCTCACCCTCCCTCCCTATCTCCCTCCCTCCCTCCCTCCCTCCCTCCCTTCCTTTTGTCAGTTTGACAAGCTAGAGTCATCTGGGAAGAGGGAACCTCAGATGAGAAATGCCTCTGCCATATTGGCCTGTGTGCAAGTCTGTGGGTGCTTCTTGATCAATGATTGATGTGTGAGTGCCCAGCCCACTGTGGGAGGTGCCATCCCTGGACAAAGGGTCCTGGGCTGTAGGAGAAAGCAGGCTGAGCAAGCTACAGGGAGCAAGCCAGTAAGCAGCATTCTTCCATGGTCTCTGCTTCAATTCCTGATTCCATCTCCTGTGTTGACATTCCTTGGTGGTAGACTGTAACCAACAAGCCAAATAGGCCCTTTCCTCCCCAAGTCGTTTTTGGTTGGTGTTTTATCACAGCAACAGAAGCCTCTTCCATTAGTGTGTAGACGGCTGTCTTCACCTGGTGTCTTCACAGGTTTGTGCGCAGTTTGTTTCAAAGCCCTAATCTCACCTCATGAAAGACAACGGGGATTCAGACTGATTAAAACGTAGACCTCTTCAACAGCTCCGTGAGAACTGTGCTGACAGGCTCTGTGTTTTGTAATAAAGTAGGACTGGGCCTCAAGTGGACCTCTGCTAGGTCAGAAGTCATCCCCACTTCCAGAAAGTGGTTTGTAGCCAGAACTTGAAATTTCATTGTGTGGTCTTCCTCTCCCACCGGTCCCATGCTGGCCTGTTACTTATGTCCATTTACCCCGAGCTTGTTACATTAAAGTGTGGATGTGATCCTTCACTGGCTTATTACTTTGTAAAGCTTGGCTAGAGGAACGATACTCTAATTCTTATTGACTGAGCTAGCATCTTACTTAGGGGACAAGATTAATAAAACAAAGCATACTTCTGGGTATCTATTATTACTTGTAATTGTAGACTACATCTTAATCCCAAATGTATTTTTCCAAAGGGTACAATTCATACTGCTTTGTACTATAAAATTCTTACAGCACAGTTATTTCAGCTTGAGTGTGTTTTATGTGTCTGTACCAGTTAGTGTGAGTGGGGACACTCATGTGCATGTGTGTGCAGTGTGTGTGGAGGCCAGAGGTCAACACTGGTGTTTATATCCACCTAATGTTTTGAGATAGGGTCTCTCACTGAACCTGAAACTCACTGATTAGGCTAGGCTGGCTGACCAGCAAGCTCCTTGGAGTCCTTCTGTTTTGGCGTCCTCACCATTGGGGTTTCAGGTGCATTACTACACCCAGCTTTTTATGTGGATGCTAGGGTCCTTGTGATTACTTAGGTCCTTGTGTTTACACGACAAGTGCACTTTACTGAGTCATCTCCCCAGGCTCTGTTCATCTTTCATCACAAACTGTATCATTTCTGTTGAGCCTTTTGTAGTATTCTTGGTGATAACTAACCATAGTGTTACAGGGTTAGAAATGGTTCTCCTATAAGGTGCACATGATGATCAACTTAGATGACAGGAACATACATTTAACAACATAACTCGACTCAAGGGAAGATCATAAACTTTTTTTTTTTTCTGAGACAGGGTTTCTCTGTGTGGCCCTGGCTGTTCTAGAACTCACTCTATAGACCAGGCTGACCTCGAACTCACAGAGATTAATCTGCCTCTGCCTCCCAAATGCTGGATTTAAAGGAGTGTACCACCACTCTCTGGCCACACAACTATTTTTATAACATCTGTTTTGTGATAACAATATAATAATAACCATGGTTGTCAAGAGTATTTGGTGTATTTTGCCTCACTTAATTGGCATAATTTTTACTGATAATACTATAATAATAAGACACAATACAGAATCATAGCTCTGTAGCAAAAAAAGGACTGCCCCTGAACTAAGACAGTTATAACTTTAAATTCCTGCTCTGCCAGGTACTCTGGTTGTTCTTGGGAAAGCTAATTTATTCCAACTTTATTTCTTGTTTTGTTAAGTAAAAATAGCGAAACCTCACAGAACCAGGTGAGGTACGTCACTGTGTTCGTAAAGTACCTTGTGCAAAGCCTGATACACAATTATCTGTGAGTAGTGATGGTGACTGTCGTTATTAAAATTCTTCTTACTATTAAAGACAATGATTGTCAGAGATCTGTGGTGATATTTTGTTTATGTTCTATTAAATAAAGCTGGCCTGAAGATCGGAGAAGCAGAGTGACCAGCCACTAGAGTTCTTACATCTACCAATGCTCAGACCAGAAGTGTGACCCTGTCTTCTCCTCAGACTGACTGCTCAGCCTACAATGAGCTCCTGTCTCCTGCCTAATATTTCTCTCTCCACCCTGCCATACCATTCCTATCTCCACTTCCATAGTGCTGGGATTAAAGGAGTGTGATCCCACGTGCTAGATCACCCTTGTGTGAGCCCTGTTTCTCTTTTAGACTGGGTCAATATCAGGTAGCCCAGGGTGACCTTGAACTAACAGAGATCCATCTGCCTCTGTCTCCTGAATCTTGGGATTAAAGATGTGTGCCACCACTGCCTGGCCTCTAGTGGCTTATCTCTACACTCTGATATCCAGACAAGTTTTATTTGTTAAAACACAAACAAAATATTACTACAGAAATCAGTTTCCTGAAAGATACTGAATGTTAAGAAGGGTCAGCCACCAATGGAGGTGTTAAAAATACCTGTGATCAGCTGTCAGTCACCAAAGGAAGTGTTTAAAATGCCTCTGATTGGCTGACTATCCTGAAAATGCCTCTGATTGGCTGACTATCCTGAGTTATCATCCTCACTTCAAATAAATGCAAAGTAGATGGTATAAAAGAAAAAATTCTGTCAAAGTGTTCATTAAGTGAGGTAATGAGTTTAGGATTCACACTTTCTGCTTGACTTGCTTTCGAGAAAGTTACATGCAGGATAAAGGGAGGAGATCAGAGGCTGTGCCGTTTCTGTTTTAGTGTTGCCCACACTTAAACGTGCAGCCTCTCACACTGACTCTTTCTCCACAGTTCTGTGCCAAGGATTTAGGAATTGGCAGCTGATGTGAATGCAGTGGCAGAAGGAATGGCTGGGAGTCAGTCGCAGCATGGAGGGAAGAGTGAACACAGTCAGGTCTGGGCTGAGGTGGGGATGCTCCTGTCCATGGCTAAAGGCTAGCTCAGAGAATTTAAACTGATTCTGGCAGCCTTAAGATGACTTCTGAACTGGGCAATGCTGATCTGAGAGTAGAAAGGAGAGAACTCAAGCCTTCTGTCCTGAGGTCACAGCTGTCTGTCTTGAGGTCACTGGTGTCCTGAGGTCACTGGTGTCCTGAGGTCACTGCTGTCTGTCCCAAGGTCACTGCTATCCTGAGGTCACTGCTGTCCTGAGGTCACTGGTGTCCTAAGGTCACAGCTGTCTGTCCTGAGGTCACTGGTGTCCTGAGGTCACAGCTGTCTGTCTTGAGGTCACTGGTGTCCTGAGGTCACTGGTGTCCTGAGGTCACTGCTGTCTGTCCCAAGGTCACTGCTATCCTGAGGTCACTGCTGTCCTGAGGTCACTGGTGTCCTGAGGTCACTGCTGTCTGTCCCAAGATCACTGCAATCCCGAGGTCACTGCTGTCCAGAGGTTACCATTTCCCACTGTCACAAGCCTGGTGGTGCAGTACAATTCTCTATTCTGTCAATTATGTTATAAATAAATGCTGATTGGTCAGGAGCCAGGCAGGAAGTATAGGTGAGACAACCAGACAGGAAGTAGAGGTGGGGCAATGAGAACAGGAGTATTATGGGAAGGAGGAAGCCCATTCCTTCAAAGTCCTGCCCAGACCACTGAAGAAGCAATATGTGACCTGCTCTGCTGAAAAAGGTATTGAGCCATGTGACTAACATATACTAGAATAATGGTTTAATATACTTTATAAGAGCTAATACAAAGCCTGAGCTAATGGGCCAATCAGTTTATCATTAATGTAGACTCTGTGTAATTTCTTTGGGGCTTACCAGCTGTGTGGATTGGGCAGGACAGAAATCCCAACAAGCAGCCCCTCCTGTTCCAGAATGGTGCCCATGTGGACAACTGCATCCACATAAAGCCTGACAGAGCTTGGGAAGTAATTCTGGGCAGAAAAGAATAGAGTAAAGCATGTCATCTTGGTAGCAGCAATTTCTCTGGTCTGCTCTGCTTGCTAGAGGCAAGCAAGCATTCTCATTTAAGAGAGGCTTCCTCACTCAGCTTTATCTGCAAGGTTTTGTCCTGTCACGAAACATTTAAATGGTGTTGATAAAAGCTGACAGCATGCTTTTTGGTTTTCAGCGATAGCAGGAAGAAAGCTGTGCCATTTTAAAAAGTCGGCTTTCTGGGCCATCCTGTCAGTGCAAACTTTGTATCTTTGAGGCAGGACGTCTGGCTACAGAGAGAGCATTTGAGTGTTGTTTGTGGACAAACTGTTGCAGCTTGCTTGCTGGCAGGGACCTTGAAATGCCATACAGTTGTGGCAATAAACATGGCTACAGCCAGTACCTCTGCCATGAGGCTGGAATTGCAGAAAACTAAGAAATGGGCTGGATCCAGCCATCAAAGCCATGGCTTTAATCCTACCCATATTGCTTAGCAAATTAAAGACTTACATGGTCAGAAAAAGAGAGATATACAGTAAAGAGAGATTCAAAGATGAAGAAAACCTCTAAATGGTTTACAGTGTGTTAAAAATATATGCAGGCTTGAAAAAAAAGGTTAAAGTCCTTAAAATAAAAAAGCAAAAAAGAGAGTAGTTGGGTATGGTGGTACACACCACCTTTAATCCCAACACTTGGGAGGCTGAGGTAGATGGACCTCTGTGAGTTCAAGGTGTTGTAGCACATACCTTTAATCCCAGCACTTGGGAGGCAGAGACAGGCAGATCACTGTGAGGTCAAGGACAGCCTGGTCTACAGAGTGAGTTCCAGGACAAAGATATACAGAGAACCTCTCTCAAAAAGCCAAAAATTAAAAATAAAAGAAATAGAGGTTAAAATAAAGCTGCATAAAGATGGAAAACACACAGAGAATCTGGATACTGTATGTTATTATGCTCTCTTTGAATTGTTTGAATGCTGAGGAAGGCACAACAGCTGCTAAAAGATATTTGTTTATAAATGCGGCTGAATTACTCCAAGATAGGTATTTTGAAAATACCTTGACTTCAGAATTGAAGTCAAAAGGTATGTTATTTTGGAGAAGAGATTTTGCTTTTGTTTCCACAGGAAATGAGAGGCTGTGGATTCATTCTGAGTTAAGAAAACTCAGGTTTGATCAAGGAAGACTGCCTGAGAAATCTCTGGTTTCTCAGATGGCCCAGATGTCTGAGTTCTACATCGAGACCAGGTTCAAGACTGCTGTCTGAGATGATCAAGACTCACAGGATACTCCAGTCAGGACTTGATCATAATTCAAAATTTTCTTTAGGTCACCATAAGATTATCAGTACTCCTAACCAGCAGGAAGTAGCCTGGAATACTACACCCACATTCCCCAAAAATGGACTATCGATATTTTCCTTTGTTTAAAAAAAAAAGAGGGGGAAATGGTGCGGTACAATTCTGTATTCTGTCAATTATGTTATAAATAAGTGCTCTTTGGCCAGTAGCCAGGCAGGAAGTATAGGGGAGACAACCAGACAGGAAGTAGAGGTGGGTCAGTTAGAACAGGAGTATTCTGGGAAAAAGGAAGCTCTTCTTGCAGTCCTGTCCAGACTCCAAAGAAGCAAGATGTAACCTGCCCCGCCGAAAAAGGTACTGAGCCATGTGGCTAACACAGATAAGAATAATGGGCTAATATAAGTTATAAGAGCTAATATGAAGCCTGAGCAAATGAGCCAATCAGTTTATATGTAATGTAGACTCTTTGTGTGATTTTCTCTGGGACTAAATGGCTGGGGGACCAGGCAGGACAGAAAACCCAACAAAGCAGGCCCTCATGTTACAGCCTTGTGCTTTTCACTTTGTGGAAGTATGGGAGGTGGACTGCATATAAACAAAAGGCCAGGTCACAGAGCTGACATGTGGTAAAGAGAGTAGCAGATCCATGTTAGTTTGAATTTAAGGGCTGAAATTTACGAGGTCCATGGGAACCAAAGACTCCCTCTGCCTGCCCCTGGGATGCCTATAATTTGACTCAGCACATTTGTAATTAGGCCCATTTTCCATGCAGACCTTTTTAATACAAAGAAAATGAAAAGAGGCCAAGGTGCTGCTGCTACTCAGTAGGCACTTACGATCTAAGGGAAATATCTAGACCAAGTTAACCTGATCTCTAAGTGTCCTGTCTCTACCTCTGACCTGTAATGTGAGATAATTAGAACATTTTGAAACATTTTGTCAGAAGATTGTTTTTTGCTATGGATATTTAGAAAAGACTGTCATGTAAATAGAACCGCATGATAAAGTCCACATGATAAAGCATTTGGCTCACTCCTCAGTCAACAACTTCTTTCACTGTTTAGTACTTTATTTAAACCTAAACAATTCCTATGAGGTAGGGATCATTATGGTACCCATTTCACAAATGAGGAAACTGAAGCCTCAGGGGTGAAGTGATCCAATTAAGGTGGGCTTAGAGTCAATGGAGTATCTGAGCAGGGATAGAGAATCAAGTCTCTAAAGAGCCATCCCACACCTTTCTTCTTATATACTGTTCTAGTGTCGCTTCTGCTGCTGTGATAAAAACATCCTCAAAAAACAACTTAAAGAAAAGGCTTGTTTTAGCTCACAAGTCCAGGCTACAGTCTGTGGTGGTTTTAATAGGAATGGCCCTGCTAGACTCATGTGTTTGAATGCTTGACCCAAAGGGAGTGGCACTTTCAGGAGGTGTGGCCTTGTTGGAGTAGGTGTGGCCTTGTTGGAGGAAGTGTGTCACTGTAGGGGTGAGCTTTGAGGTCTCATTTGCTCAATCTATGTCCAGTGTGGCACACAGTCTCCTGCTGCTGCCTTGAATTCAAGACATAGAACTCTCAGCTCCTCCTCCCAAACCATTACTGCTGCCTCCAACAGCTCAGGGTTTGAGGGGGAGCAGGTGGAGTTGGCAGACTACCAATCAACTTGACTTTTCTATCTAAGGGAGTAGAACTTGATTCACACACACACACACACACACACACACACTTTCACACACACACATACACACTCTCACACACATGCATACACAAACACACACACTCACACATACACACACGCATACGCATACACACACACTCACATACTCACACTCACACACACATACTCACTCACACACACACACTCACACATATCAGGATCTCACTAGGGTGCTGATGAATGGTAAAGCCTTCAGCAGGTCAAAGAAACTGAAGAGGAGGTGCAGAGCAGGTGAACGACTGGACAGACAAATAGTTCTACTGAGGGCCAAAGCTTCGTTCTTCATTTTATGATTTTTACTGTTGTTTGTTCCATTCTGTTTCTTTTCTGTTCTGGTTTTCTTCTCTAATGTAACCCTTCTGTCTCTCTAGATGTGTTCTTTCCAGTTTTCTTTGTGCAACTTTTCTGGTGTTTTCCTCCTCTCATGTCTTTATTTTTTCCCTTACAGCGTATGTGCCCCATTGAAATCTTTTAAGCCATATAAAAATTACAAGGTGGTTACAATATATTTTTCAAGTGAATGATTACAATGAATACAAGTAAAAACAGCATGTTTTTCATATCCCTTACATGATTAAACATTTTACATATTACAGGTGAAAAACAAGTTATCCAAAGAACCCACATACATTCATACCCAAGCAACTTGTTATACATTAACAGAGTGTAAGCAAGAAAGGTATTTGTCTCAGCCAGTTCTTTTACTGGCAGGCTGCATTTTGTGGTTACAAAGAAAGGATCAATCACTTTATTATTTATCTCAAAAGGTAATCTTATAAGGAATCCTGAAAGAATCACAAACCTAAACTTTTATATATCAAAATAAAATATCAGTCAGCTCTACTTTAAATCTTCAGAGTGTATACCCATTCAGCAGTTTCATATATATATGAAACTGATATATATATATATACACATATATATGTATATATATATCAGTTAGCTGAGGACAGAAATGCATATAAGGAATTAATCATCACCTTTGGTCACCAACTGATCCTAGCATGAAAGACACATCAGCTAATAATAATTGGGCTGCTTTGTTCTTTTTCCCTGACCTTAATGAGTTCTTCACTCATATGGGCCTTTCTAAACTTTACATTGTTTCCCAGGGGTTTTTTCCCCCCTCAAAGCTATTAACAAAAACATCCTAACCTTCCCTTAAGTCATATTTCAAGCTTTGTTTCAGTTATGATGCACACTGAAACCTGTGAGCCTATTTCTCAATATTAAGATTAAAAGAACTTGAGCTAATTTAGCTTCAGGGACTCAGTTGTTTTTCTTAATCATTAACCTAAGCCACAGTCTATATGGCTCTTCAAGAGAAACTAGCTGTGTGACATTTTCTTGCTCTTATTTTCTATCCTCTACAGTTCCTGCTTTATCAGGGGTGGGGGCAACACCGTATCTTGCTTTTACCTATATTAGTTTTCCCACTAAACTAACGTCTATCATAATCCCTTGATATATTAATTAAAGACCCTCAGTTCTCCAAATGCTATCTAAACTAACACTATTATTGTGTAAAATCATTGCTTCAGCTAAACAGCACAGCTTAGAAGGAAATCATCTACACAATAACCCACAGGAACAATTCCCAGTATATAAGCATTACAGCTTGGATGGAAAGGTGCCCTTGCAGCCAGGAGTCAAGGAATATAACAAAGTCACACCACACAACAAACCTCACGCAAGAGATTTGTCAGGAGGGAAAAAAACAGGAAGGTGGCTGCCTCTGCTCGAGTGAGAAACAGCAGCCAACTGAACAGGACATAGAGCTTACATAGAGTTTCTTGGGAGAGGGTGGAACTCTTCAGAGTCGAGCTTTCCAAGAGAGAGATTGGTGGGATTTCATGTCCATAGATTTCACTCTGTAGGATGGGGGCAGGGTTCAGCAGTTAGGACAGTTAGAGTGTTCTGTGGGTGGAACCTGGCAGTTAGAGGCCCTGGGGGGTTTGGACATTCAGGTGACTCAAGGGGCTTACATTCCCCCTCTCTGTTTATCATGGATAAACAATCAGGTTACAGGAAAGCTGTGATTTTATCATTAGACTACCTCCTGTTGAATCAGGGCATCGGAGACCTTTGGGTGAACTTGAACTTCACCATCAAGGTATAAGCAGGAGTTGCTGGCCTCTGACTCTGTAGCTAGGAGCTGGTCATCCTGTAATAGCAACTGATTAAAAGTCTGATTAGAGATCTTTTGAATGTGTTGTTGGAGAAATCTAGACTAGAAGCTTATAAGGTAGGATTAAGAAAAGCAGGAGAAACGGGGCAAAGAAGGGGAGTATCCAATTCCATATTGGACTGTCAGTGAGTCACGAGCCAGAGGTATCAAGACATTTCTTATGCTTTTGGAGCTCTATCTGGAGTTATCAGATCTTGTCTTTTACCGTACCTGACTGGTTGAGATAGAAACAACATTCTTTCCTGAGGTAGAGACAAAGACCACCTCTTTCTGCTATTAGTGAATCTAATCCTCAGTGATTTTGTACCACTTATGGTGGCCCAGTGAATCTATTTGGCTCTGGAGGATAAGAGTGGTTTGAGCTACCCACTGGAGATCCTGGATGAAGTGAGAGGAAGCCCGATAGTAAATAGTTAGGGAAGTAGTCAGTCCTGGCTTTTTGCATGAAATATGTTACAGCTCTGAAGGGAAAGGTATCCTGGCCATCAGAAGCCAGGCTATCTCTATAGCTCAAAAAAGGCTTCTGACAGCCAAGATACACCTGTAGGAGTTACAGCTCTGAGGGAGAGGTATCCCGGCTGTTGAGTGCCAGGCTAGACCTACAGCTCAGAAGGGAAAGGCATCCTGGCACACCTGTGTGGCTTTCATAGTAAAAGTAAATGAAACCGGGGCCTCCGTAGTGACACTCGCCCAGGAGAAGGGGAGAGGCAAATGGTTAGTGCAGGTGAGGAGAAAATTGCTTGAGAAGTGCAAGTGTCTTAGTAGAATTGCACACGTGGTGGTACCCTGAAAGGCACTGCAGGGAGTATGCCCACGTGGTGGGCAGCCAAAAGGGTATAGTAGATTTTTTTCTTTTAGATAAGAGACCTAAGTCCACTGAGGCTTTGGAAAGAGAACGAGTATTGAGCGTGGGAGATACATTTTATGGTTTGACGAGGCTGGTAAAGCTGCCACCCTACCCTGACAACAGGGGAACAAGAAGGTGTGAGTCCCTAAAATTCCATCAGGACTAAGTAATTGGCTCCAGTGTCCCAAAGGAGAGAGAGACATCACCCTTATACTGTGATGTCTACCTGAGGTTCCCAGTGAGAGACAGCAGTGGTCAGGCCACAGGAGCCCAGGCCCCCTCAGTCATTCATGACCAGATCTAGAAGTTTGATGTCCCCATACCATGAGGGTCATGGGGGCAATCATAAACACCCCAATGCCCTTCTTGATGGCACTTTGGACATGGTCTGGGTGGTTTATGAGGGATCACATAGGCCCTGGCCCAGTGACCCTCCTGGTTACTTCTTGGGCTTTGGGAGGCCATGGAGCCTGGGCAGTTGCTGTGGCCAGTTGAAAGGCCTTTGCTAGAATCAGGTATTTTTGTTTCAGGTCTTTTTCATCTATCCCATGGTATACTTTAAAGGCCATTGCGTCTAAGTTTGGTCCTAGTATCAGGGAAACTCCGGGAGAAGGAGGTCACAAGGAGTTGTTTTCTATCTGGGGGCTCGGGATCCAGACTGGTTTATTGTGAGAGGGCCTTTGTGGGGTGGTCTAGGAATTGAGATTGGTTATCGTTTTTGTCCTGGATGACCTCTTGGATTTTTTTCATAATTTACCTGTATAAGTCAGGAGGCAAGTTACAAACTGATCCTTAACAAGGATCCCCCCCGGGGTACTGTAATTTTATTCAGGGTCCTGGTCAGGGACTGCCTCAGCTCTGACTGGGTGGGCAGCCTGTTGCCGAGAAAGGAGAAAAGGAAATCAGAGAGGCTGGAGAGGAGGAGAAGGAACTGTGGTTGATGCTTGTTAGTGTGATCGAAAACAGTGGAAGAATCATCTGGTTTGGGCCTCACAGCTAGGACGAGTTGCTTTTTCTTGGATAGATGAAGTCATATGATCGCTTTGATCATGATGGAAGGTCAATGACAAAGTCATTCTTTCCAGCCTTAGTAAAGACTGCTGTTAGCCAAGTGGATACCTCCATCCTAGTAACCAGGGGGGGGGGGCAACAGCTAAGGTGACAGCAAGCCACATTTCCTTTAGATTATCTATGTGTAGATTTTTAGCTATCAACCCTGGTATTACGAGTTTTAAATTAACTCTTTTTTTTCTTTTTGCAGATTTTACAGGACTTTAACCAGACCCAGTATGCTTACAAATCTTGAAGTACAGGAAGTTTACACAATAGTTTCACAAATTTTGAGCTAAGACTCACACCTTAGCAAAATTTTTAGAGAGTTAAACCAAAACCAAAAGGGTATGAGATGAGTAGCAATGGTCCCTATTTTGGATAGTCTGTCCCTTTATTTTGTCTTGTTCTCCTCTCTCTGTCACAAAGCAGATGGCTCACCTGATATGGAACCAAGATTTTGGAAGAAACCTTTGAATAAGCACACATGCGTGTACAGGAGAGGGAGCCATACCCTAACTTTAGTGGCAGTTTTTAACTGAAGTGGGATAGTATAAAACAGCAGTCCAATGCCACCCATGCCTAAAAGACATCTGAATCCCTGTAAAACTGAATATAGGAAGCTGAGAACAAAGAAGGCTTAGAGATAGGAAACTTTTGAATTATGGCTATAGACAGAGGATGCTGCAGGGGGAAGTGGAGGGAAGCATCAGCCAGTGAAGTGTGCATGCAGGATGTGAGCATGTGTGTGTGTGGGGAAAGCAGACAAAAACAAATGACTTGAAGCAGAGAAATAGGAAATGGGGAGATCTCTTTCCATTTCACTGATCACTCGCCGTATTTGTAAACATCCCAAACAATACTAGGATCTGAGGTGCAATTAGGTGGCCCTTTGAATTTTATCTAAGGGGTAATGAAGTCAAATTTGATTGCAAAAGTGAATAAATTTAGGGTCCTTCAGTGTTGTACGGAGGCTACTTGTTTGTTCCTGGCCACCCAGACTCCCGAAATACTCACACAGAAACTATATTAATTACAACACTGCTTGGCCTATTAGCTTATGCATATTTATAGCTCACTTTTATCTCTTAAATTAACTAATTTCTATTATTTTATATTTTACCAAGAGGTTCGTGGCCTACTGACAAGGTTCCAACTAACGGCTTGTGTCTTTCTCCTCTGGTAGCTCCATGGCGTCTCTCTGACTCCACCTTCTTTCTCTATTTTTTTCAGTCTGGCTACACTTTGTTAAGTGATTGGCTGAAAGCAGCTTCTTTATTCATTAACCAATAAAAGCAACCCATATGCAGAAGGACTTCCCACACTATTTAATTGGTTGGATTTATATTGAGGTCTTTAACTTATTTGGACTTGAGTTTTGTGCATGAGGATAGATATGGATTTATTTTCATTCTTCTACATCCAGTTATGCCAGCACCATTTGTCGAAGATGTTTTCTTTTTTCCATTGTGTTTTAGCTTCTTTGTCAAAAATCACGTGTTCATAGGCATGTGGATTAATATCCATGTCTTTGATTTGATTCCATTGGTCAACCTCTCTGTTTTTATGCCACTCCCAAGCTGTTTTCACTACTGTAGCTCTGTAATAGAACTTGATGTCAGAGATGGTGACACCTCAGGAAGTTCCTCTATTATACAGGACTGTTTTGGCTATTCTGGTGTTTTTGTTTTTCCATATGAAGTTGATTATTGTTCTTTCAAGGTCTGTGAAGAATTGTGTTGAGATTTTGATGGGGATTGCATTGAATCTATAGATTGTTTTTGGTAGGACTGCCATTTTCATTATGTTGATTCCTCCTACCTATCCAAGAGCATGAGAGATCTTTCCATTTTCTGGTATCTTCTTCAATTTCTTTCTTCAAAGACTTAAAGATCTTGTCAAATAGGTCTTTCACTTCTTTGGTTAGTGTTAACCCAAGATATGTTATTTGTGCCTATTGTGAAACACTATGTTTCTCTGATTTCTTTCTCAGCTTCTTTATCATTTGTATATAGGAGGCTACTGATTTTTTTGAGTTGATCTTGTAATCTGCCACATCACTGAAGGTATTTATCAGCTGTAGGAGTTATCTGATAGAGTTTTTGGGGTCACTTACATACACTATCATATCATCTGCAAATAACGGAAGTTTGACTTCTTTCATTCCAATTTGAATCTCCTTGATCTCTTTTTGTTGTTTTATTGGTATAGCCAGAACTTCAAGAACTATGTTAAAGAAATATAGAGAGGTTCTTGAATGGAAAAAATAAAACAAAATGTATGGAAAAATAAATAAATAAAAAAAAGAAATATAGAGTGAATGGACAGCTTTGTCTTGTTCCTGATTTTAGTGGACTTGCTTTGAGTTTCTCTCCATTTAATTTGATGTTGGCTGTTGGCTTGCTGTATGTTGGTTTTATTATGTTTAGATATGTTCCTTGTATCACTGATCTCTCCAAGATCTTTATCATGAAGAGTTGTTGAATTTTGTCGAGTGCCTTTTCAGCATCTAATAATATGATCATATAGTTTTGTTTCTTTCAGTTTATTTATTTGTTGGATTACACTGATAGATTTTCATATGTTGAACCATCCCTGCATCTCTGGATGAAGCAGACTTGATCATGGTGGATGATTTTTTTTTGATGTGTTCTTGGATTCAGTTTGCCAGTATTTTATTGAGTATTTTTGCATCCATGTTCATGAGTGAGATTGGTCTGTAATTCTCTTTCTTGTTTTAGTCTTTGTGTAGTTTTGGTATCAGGATAACTGCAGCCTCATAAAAAGAGTTTGACAATGTTCCTTCTGATTCTAGTATGTGGAACACATTGAGGAGTATAGGTATTAGCTCTTTTTGGAAGTTCTGGTAGAATTCTGCACTAAAACCATCCGGCCCTGGGCTTTTTTTGGCTGGGAGACTTTTGATGACAGCTTCTATTTCCCTGCAGTTTATAAGTCTATTTACATTGCTCACCTGGTCTTGATTTAATTTTGATATATGGTATCTATCTAGAAATTTGTTCATTTCTTTTACATTTTCCAGTTTTGTGGAGTATAGGTTTTTGTAGTATGACCTAGTGATTCTCTAAATTTCCTCAATGTCTGTTGTTATGTCCCCTTTTTCATTTTTGATTTTGCTAATTTGAATATTCTCTCTCTACCTTTTGATTAGCTTGTATAAGGGTTTGTCTATTTTGTTAATTTTCTCAAGGAACCAGCTCTTTGTCTCATTGATTCTTTGTATTGTTTCTGTTTGTTGATTTCAGCCCTCAGTTTGATTATTTCCTGTCTCCTACTCCTCCTGGGTGTGTCTGCTTCTTTTTGTTCTAGAGTTTTCAGGTGTGCTGTTAATTCACTGGTGTGAGCTTTCTCCACTTTCTTTGTGTGGGCACTGAGTGCTATAAACTTTCTTCTTAGCACTGTTTTCATAGTATCCCATAGGTTTGGGTACATTTTGCCTTCATTTTCATTGAATTCTAGGAAGTCTTTAATTTCTTTATTTCTTCCTTGATCTAGGGGTGTTCAATAGTTCACTGTTCAATTTCCATGAGTTCACAGGCTTTCTGAGCGTAGTGTTGTTAAATTCTAACTTTAAACCATGACCTGATAAGACATAGGGGGTTACTCCAATTTTTTTTGTATCTGTGTAGGTTTGCTTTGTTACCAAGAGTATGTGATCAATTTTAGAGAAAGTTCCACAAGGTGCTGAGAAGAAGATATATTCTTTTGTGTTTGGGTAGGACGTTCTATAGATATCTGTTAAGTCCATTTTAGTCATGACATCTGCTAGTTCTCTTATTTCTCTGTTAAGTTTCTGTCTGGTTGACCTGTCCATTGGTGAGGATGGAATGTTGAAATCTCCTACTATTAGTGTGTGGGGTTTGATGTGCAATTTAAGCTTCAGTAATGTTTCTTTTACATATGTGGATGTTCTTGTATTATGGGCATAGATGTTCAGGATTAAGACTTCATCTTGATGGATTGTTTCTGTTATGAGTAGAAAGTGTCCTTCTCCATCTCTTCTGATTGATTTTAGTTTGAAATCTATTTTGTTAGATATCACGATAGCTACACCCACCTTTTTCTTAGGTCCAATTGATTGGAAAACCTTTTCCCAACCCTTTACTCTGAGGTAATATCTGTCTTTGAGGTTGAGGTGCATTTCTTGTATACAGCAGAAGGGTGGATCCTGTTTTCATGTCCATTCTCTTAGCCTCTGTTCTTTTATAGGTGAATTGAGTCCATTGATATTAAGAAGTAATGGCCAGTGGCTGTTAATTCCTATTATTTTTCGGTAGTAGTGGTTGTGTGTTTCCCTTCTTTGGGTTTTGCTTGTGGGAAGTTATCTGTTACCTTTGTTTTTGTGGGTTCAGTGAACTTCCTTGGGTTGGGATTTTCCTTCTAGTACTTTCTGTAGGTCTGGGTTTGTAGATACGTATTGTTTAAATCTGGTTTTGTCATGGAATATCTTGATTTCTCCTTCGATGGTGACTGAACACTTCACTGGGTATAGTAATCTGGGCTTACATCCGTGGTGTCTTACTGTTTGCAGCACACCTGTCCAGGACCTTCTCACTTTCCATTGAGAAATTGGGTGTAATTCTGATAGGACTACCTTTATCTGTTACTTGACCTTTTTCCTTTGCAGCTCTTAGTATTCTTTCTTTATTCTGTATGTTTTGTGTTTTGATTATTATATGGTGAGGGGACTTTTTTGATTCAGTCTATTTGATGTTCTATAAGCTTCTTGTATCTTCATAGGAATATTCTTCTTTAGGATGGGAAAGTTTTCTTCTATGATTTTCTGAATATATTTTCTGTGCCTTTGAGCTGGAGTTCTTCTATTGCTACTATTCTTAGGTTTGGTCTTTTCGTGGTATCCCAGATTTCCTGGATGTTTTGTGTTAAGAATTTGTTGGATTTAATGTTTTCTTTGACCAATGAATCAATTTCCTCTAAAGTATCGTCAACACCTGTGATTCTTTCTTCTATCTCTTGTATTCTGTTGGTTATTCTTGCCTCTGTAGTTCCTGTTCCTTTACCCAGATTTTCCATATGCAGAATTTCCTCGGTTTGTGTTTTCTTTATTGCCTCTATTTCAGTCTTCAAGTCTTGACCTGTTTGCTTCACCTTTTTAATTGTTTTTTTTTTTCTTGGCTTTCTTGAGTTTCTTTGAGGGATTTATTTCTTCCAAACTTTTGTTTGTCTTTTCCTCCATTTCTTTAAGGGAGAGTTTCATTTCCCCTTTAAAGGTCTCCATCATCTTCACAAAGTTATGTTTAAAGTCATTTTCTTCTGCTTCTTCTAGGTTAGAATGATCAAGTCTTCCTGTAGTATGACCACTGGGTTCTGGTGTTACCATGTTGCTTTTTAAATTGTTGGATGAATTCTTGCATTGGTGCCTACCCATCTCTTCCTTTGATGCCAGCAGTGTATTTGCATCTTGGTCGAATCCTTGCAGTGGCTGTCTAAGCCTTTGGAAATTGTTTTTGGTCTGCTCTGTACTGTCAATGTCTGTGTCTCAGAGAACCACTGAGGTCTCTCTTAGCCTGTTCTCTTGGTCGTCTCTCCTGGTTCGCTCTTTTGGTCCACTCTGTGCAGTCACGGCTTATGCTTTAGAGGTCCTCTCTTGGTCCTCTCTGTCTTGGTTCTCTCTCTTGGTCTTCTCAGCAGCCTGCTGGTTGGCTAGATAAGCTGAGGCAGGTGGTGGAGGGGCCCGGGATTTTGCCCCTCTATGGCGGGCCTAGAGAGTGGGGTGTCCTGCCACATGGCTGTTCACTTACCTCTTGGTCCCCTCTGTGTTGTAGCAAGCTGTGTTTCAGAGTTCCACCAAGGTTTCAGGATAGATGAGTTTGGGGGCAGGATGGGGCTAGTAGCTTGCAGGCTCTGGTGGATGGGGGTGGGTATTGGGGCAGCCTACTTGCACGAAACTCTCCTGCTGGCTGGCTAGAGAAGTTTCGGCAGTTTGGGGAGGGGCCTGGGGTTTTGCCCCTCTAAGGAGGTCCTAGAGAGTGGGGTTTCCCACCACATGGCTGTTCACTCACCTCTTGATCCCCTCAGTATTGTAGCAAGCTGTATTTCAGAGTTCCACCAAGGTTGCAGGAGGATAGGGGAGTTTGGGGGCAGTATGGGGCTACTAGCTTGCAGTGGATGGGGTGGGTATTGGCATAAATCTCTTTCTTAAAAGAATTTTGGAGGAAGATCTTTTGCTGGCACAGAGCAGGAGAACTTTTGCTGAGACATTTCCTTAGGCGGATTGAGCAGAAAGAAAAACAGAAGAAACAGTTACATCTGTGGGGAAACTCCCTTAGGAGCAGAGCAGAAAAAGTAACTTTTTGCCTGAGCCAGAGAAGATTGCTGCATTTCTACAGGGGTTTCCCCTTCTGAGGAGCGAAGCCGATGTCTTGGGCCAGAGAGCTGAGCAGAGAAGAGCAGAAAAAGAAACAGAGTTTTGCTACAATGTTCCCTTCGGGGAAGAGATCAGAAGCTCAGCTATAAGGGCTCTCTCTAGGAGAAGATCAGGAATGCTATATCCTTCGGGGATACCATGCGGCACCACACCCCAGCTTCAGTTATAACCTGACTGTACCACAAATCAGGATAGCTTTCCCTCCAGAGCTGTCCAATTACAGCTTCAGCCTCCAGAGCTGCCCTATTGCAGTTCCAGGAATAGTCTGACTTCCCAACAAGTCAGGATACCTTTCATTCCTGAACTATAACTCTTGCCAGTGGGTCGTCACCACACTCAACAGAGATCAGGGGCTTAGTTAGTCTGGCTAAGCCAGCAGAGAGACTCAGTTCTTTGTACCAGTGCATTCTTAGAGGTGAGAAGGTGAAAAGAAAAACAGAACTCTAGGAGGAGGAGTCTTCTCCACAGGAAAGAGGCAGGAAATGTGTCACTAAAGCCATGAGGGCCTAAAAGAGCTGTGGGGATACAAGCAGCTCCAGGGGGATGGTGGGAGAAGAGGGTAGGAAGGGACAAAATAGTCTGGTTTGGCCCAAGGAAACTGCAAGGAAGCAGCTCCAAGGGTGGGGTGGGGTCAAGTGAAGCGGATCAGCTGCAGCCTTAAAGATCTTGGCTGGGAGTGCCTCAGCCTCCAAGAGCATCAGAGTGGTGCCTGGACATACAAAGGTGGCTTCCTCAGACTCAGGGAAACATTTACACTAATCAAAGGGTAAACTTACATAATTGCTGGTGGATGGGGTGCTGAGCGATCAGGGAACTGAAAGGTGTGTCTTTTGTGGGTGCACTGGAAAAGAGGGATAGACCATGAGGGGAAATACAGGCACTAGGAGAGCTTATCAGAGTCATGAGGCCAAATGTAAACATTGCAACTCGGATAGAAAGGTATCCTGGCAGTCAGGAGCTAAGGAGTATGACAAGGTCACACCACACGACAAACCTCATACAAGAGATTGATTAGGAGGGGAAACAACAGGAAGGTGAACTGCCTCTGCTCAGGCGAGAAACAGCAGTCAGCTGAACAGGATATAGGGCTTATATAGAAACAGCAGTCAGCTGAACAGGATATAGGGCTTATATAGCGTTTCTTGGGAGGGGGTGGATGGAACTTTTCAGGGTGGAATTTCATCTCCATAGATTGGGCTTTTTACTCTGCAGGATGGGGATAGGGTCCAGCAGTTAGGGCAGGTAAGAGTATTCTGTGGGTGGAACCTGGCAGTTAGTGGTCCTTGGATCTGGCCATTCGTGTGGCTTGAGGGGCTTACACAATAGAATGGGATATTTCCATGAAAAAATTACATCGCATTATGGCCAGTGAGGATCTCCCCACACGCATTCACGTCATGTCAGATATCAGAGACAAATGGCAGTGGCAAACATGCAAAGACACAGCGGTAGCAAGAGACAACTTGGGGTCAAGGCTATCGGGGTCTTGCCTATCTGAGATTCAGTCACCAGAGCTTTGCTTCCTGGTGGGCCAATCCCTGAAGTCAATTGCTACCTGCGACTCCTCTGACCAGCAGTAGTGTATGTAGAGAGAAGGCACCCAAGCTCTACACGCTGGCCCCATTGAACAAGGCAGCCAGGTCAGGTTGGTAGCTGGGGCTACTGGAATCTTTAGTTCAAGGAATTAGAGAAAAAAGTGAACTGAGGAGAGAGAACCCCAGAAAGCTACGAGAGCTTTCCTTAAACCTTCAAGGCAGAGGGGTGAATTTGATTTTCAGGGAGTTGGACCACTTGAGGCTTGCCAGGCAGCATCTGCTGCAGGACTGAGGCAGCATGGAAATACTTAGGATTAGATGTTCTAGGGCATAGTGGAACTCCAAGCTTTCCCAAACAGACATAATTTCCCTTAATACTTTGTAAATGCAGAAGTTCCTAGAAAAAAAGTTACAATCAATGATACAGAATGTTATTAGAAGACACCAGGCACGGCAAGCTTATTACTTGTGAATGGGCAGGAAGTAGAAGCCTATGATCTGTGTTGTTTGTCCTCAGGAAAGCTACACCAGAGAGGGCGGAGTCACATCTACATGCACCCTACTACACACTATAGCTAAAAAACCCACAAAGCACTCAGCTCTGAGTTTATACAGCCTAGGAGCCACTGGCCTGAAAACAAATGTTCTAGGAGGGAGGAAGACATGGTCTGGGTTACAAGAAGAACACTTGCTCCTTGTCTAGTATATTGTCTTTCTCTTATGCCTGAGGATTACATGTAAGTTGGTCAGCCAAGGCCATCTATGAAGACCTTGCAGTTACTACTACTGGCATTCTGCTGGTAAGCCAAGGAGGCTGACTTCAGCTGTGGGAACCATGCCTCATGGTATGGGCTACAGTAGACTCATCTCAGCGATGCCTGTAAATAAGTATAACAAAACATAGAGGGAAATGCATTTCAGAAACCACATTAAATTCTACCTATTAGTGGGGCTTCAGAAACCCCACAGGTTTTCCACTAGCAAAGCCCACCATCATGTCCACTCAGCTTTAAAGTAGGCAGCCAGTAATTAAACTGCTCACTAGCATAAGATCAACAGTTTCTTTTTAAAAAAAGCAGAATTTAATGTTAAACAGTGTGTTACTAAAATGTAACACACATGCTGTGTGAGCCCGATGACACAGCCTTGCTCTCTGGAACCCATGTGAAGTTAGAAGGAGAGAGCTGACTGACTCTACATCTACATAGATGTGCTCTGAACACCATGTACACACTGTAGCATGTGCATAGCATAAAAGTCTAATCATAAAAGTTTAGAACAGCTCAATGTATTTGTGTGCACCTGTAATCCCATCACTTGGGAGGCAAAGGCAAGAGAAATGTGAGTTCTAAGGCAGCCTGGGCTCTGTAGTAAGTTTCAGATCCAGCTTGGGCTTCATAGCGAGACTATGTCATTAAAAACAGGGGAGAGTGGGCTAGAGATGGCCCAGTGGATAAAGTGCTTTGGTATAGGAGGTCCTTTTGTATTTCTGTTGCTTTCATTGGTTGAATAAAGAGACTGCCTTGGCCTTTTGATAGGGCAGCCCTTAGGTAGGTGGAGTAGACAGAACAGAATTCTGGGAAGAAGGACAGACAGGCAGATGCCATGGTTTTCCTCCCCAAGATGGACACTGGTTAGACTCATGATGGTAAGCCACAGTCAAGTGGTAATACACATTAATGGAGATGGGTTAAATTAATATGTGAGAGTTAGCCAATAAGGGGCTGGAGATAATGGACCAGGCAGTATTTAGATGAATACAGTTTCTGTGTAATTATTTTTGGGGTTAAGCTAGCCGGGCACCGGGAATGTGGCCTGCTCGCCTCTTACTACAGTGCTTAGTGAACAAACATGAGAAGATGAGTTCAGATTCCCAGCACCCACATATCTTTAGCTCCTGCACAGTGGGATGGTGTAGGAGGAAAGGGACAGGTGAACCCTAGGTGCTCACTAGGTAGGTAGTGTAGCCAAACAGATGCCTCCATGTTCAGGGAGAAACCCTATCCACAAAAAAAAAAAAAAAGCCAAGGTGGACAATCAATTCCCCTTCACATGTACCTGCATGGGTGAACACCTACACATACACGTGCATACACACATGCATGTGTGCACACACATGAATTTAAAGCTGCAGATAATTTAATCAAGTTTGAGAAAAAAATTGAGACATGGTTTTCCTATGTAACCCTGATTGGTCTGGAACTTGCTACTTACACTAGGCTGACCTGGAACTCACAAGAGATCCACCTGCCTCTGCATCCTGACTTTTTGGATTAACAGTGTGTACTGCCTTTCCTGACATGCTTAAGAAATAAAGAGAAAATATGTTCAAAAACTAAGGGAAAAAGTGGTCTTAGGGAATGAAAGGGTAGAGAATCTTAATGTGTGGAAGCTAATGAATGGACATTCTTGAATTGAGTACCACATTAATTGAAATGAAAACTAACTTGGTGGATTTATTAGCAAATTGGAGACCATAGAAAAGACAGATACTCATGTGCCAGGACAACATACACCATCTGTAGAATATAAGAAAAAAAGTTGAAGTAATTCTTGCTTCAGAGATATGTGGTTAAGAGCACATGGTCGCTTCCTTATTTGATCAGACAGGTATAATCTAGAGTCTACAGTCAGGAAAGAGACATAAAAGAAGCATATAGGCCCATTTTTCTTAATGTAGATGTGTGAATTCCTAACTCAAACACTGACTATTATACATAGCGTAAATTATATTCATAAAATAAAATGGTGTTGGGGACATAAAGAATGTATACCTTTAAAAATCTACTAATGTATTTTACCTCTTATATGACTACAACTTATTACCTATGTGATCATGTCAAGAAGAAGCACATAAAGGACATCTAAATCTGCTCAGCACTCATTTGTGTGTGTGTGCATGTGTGTATGCATATGCATGTGTGTGTACTATATGCTGGTGTACATGTTCATGTGTGTGTGTCCACCTGTGGGTGGAAGACAGAGGTTAATCTTGGGTCACTTTTCATGTGATTTTTTTAAATTTTATAAACTTTATTATAAAAAGCTTGCAAATAAAATAAGCATCATATATCAAAATTGACCAGGCCCACAGTTTATACATAACAATGAACTCTATAGTTAAAATAGGAATTCTGAAGCTGTGGCACTTCACAGTGGATTTTACATTTATACTATTGAACATATTTTTACTTATCTACCACCAAAAAATGAAAAAAATCTGATATTATTAGACGAACAATGAGCTTTATATCCTCTTTCAGAGCTCATGTCCTTTATCTGCACTCAGTCCTTCCTCATCCCTTAATATTTAGCCTTTCTTGTTCTCTTTCTACATGTTCTACTGTACCCACATGTGTGTTTGCTTACGTAGATATTTTATTGGCTAGATTCTTCCAATAATCTTGCAAGCCTTCCTCTATCAATCTCCACCTTACCTTTGAGACAAGGTCTCTCACGGAATCTGGGGCTTGCCACAGTGGCCAGGGTGGCCCAGCCAATAAGCCTCACAGAGCCACCTGTCTTTGTTCTCTCAGTGCTGTGGTTAGAGGAACACACTACCACAAATGGCTTTGTATGTGTGTGCTAGGGATCCGAACATAGGTCATCCCTTCCCTGATTTATCCATCCCCTCAGCCCCCTGTTTCCTCTTTGTATGTTTGAATGCAAAACAAATAAAACACACACACACACACACACACACACACACACACACACACACACACACACACACACACACACCAGTGTAAGAAACCCAGCTCACCTGTGGCTGACCTTCAGTCATCACGTATTTAGGTAACTTAACACCTATCTTTACCTGTTTCCATCATGTGCCATCTCCCACTCTACTGGAGTATTTTAATTTGTTGCTTTTATATTTCTATTATTTGAGAATTTCAAGTATTTCATGTATGCATAGGTGTATTTTGTTCAAATACCATCCCCACTTACTCTCCTCCAATTCCTCTGCTATCCCCCATAGGAGTACTTTCACTCATAAATACTAGTAAGTTTGCCACTCTTAAACAAGGAGTATACTTTTTAAAAAGCCTTATTTTGACTTTTCACTGTGTCTGTGTGTGCATCTGTGTATGGGCATGTGTACACCAGTGCAAGTATCTGCAGAAGCCAGAAGAGCCTGTCAGATCCACTGGTGCTGAAGTTAGAGGCAGTTTTGAGCCACCCCACAAGGGTATTTGGAAGTGAACTTGGGTCTTGTAGAAGAGAAGCAAGCACTTTTCACTGCTGAGCCAGCTTTCCAGCCAGAGCTGAAAAATAACAAACGAACAAACAAACATCAGAAACCATTGCAATGCCTTAGTCTTTTTGAGCCTCCCTTCCCCCCCAACATTAGTTGTTGAAGTTATACTATGTGTTTACTTTGCTGTTGACATCCCTGTGTCTTTGTTTAACAAGTTCTTCTGAAGGATGTTTCATATACATTGTTAGATTCAGATGTTCGATCAGATTATAGCTTTTGGCATTAAGAACACAACTCATTACCAATTGCATCACTTCAGGAGGATCAGTGTCCAAATGTCTCTCATTTTGTGTCAGCATTGAAGTTGTGTTTGTTGTCAGAATCGTCTGTCCATCCTGTCACTCCTTATCTGTGACTTAGTCACTTTCTGTTGCTTTGATGAAACACCATGATCCAGACAACTTATAGGAGGAAGGGTTTATCTTCGGCTTATGATTCCAGAGGGATAAGCATCCATCTGCATCACAGTGAAGAAGCATGGCAGCAAGCACCAGGCATGGACGCCTGAAAGCCCACATCTTGAGCGCCAGGCAGGAAACTGAGAGCAAACTTGAAATGGTACAAGTCTTTAAACTCTTAAAGCCTGCCCCCAGTGACATACTTCTAGCAAGGCCATACCCTCTAGGTCTCCTCAAACAGCCACCAACTGGAGGTCAAGTATCAAATGCCTGTACTGTAGGAGACATCCCATTCAAACCAACAGAGTCAGCAGCTCCATACTAGTTTCAGCAATAATGGATATTCTAATTTGTTATTCCTATTGACAGCTGGGAACATTCTAAAAAGAAATTTCCCTTGTCAATTTTTGGGTCACTCTGAAGTTTAGATCAAACAAAGCATCAGGATGAATTTATTTCTTTTATTGTGAGTCTTCAAAATGGATTGGTTCTTCTAGTCACCTAGGGCTAACCCACACTTTCCTCTGCTTTGGGTAGCATTGTCAATGTGAATTTTCAACAGAGTTGATGTGTTTCAATGCAATTCAATCTTTATTCTTTTTTTTTGGTGTTTATGTTAGGCAGAACAATATATTGTTCTAAACTTGGGGTCCTAGTTTGCTTTCTAGTGCTACGATAAAATGTCATATCCAAAAGCAACTAGGGAAGGAAAAGTTTATTTGGTTTTCAATCCATCATAATGGGTTGCTAAGGCAAGAATTCAAGGCAGGAATCTGGAGGTAGGAACTGAAGTAGGGACCATGAAAGAACACTGCTTACTGGCTTGCTTCTTATGGCTTGCTCAGCCTATTTTCTTATACTACCAAGAACCATCTCCCTATGGGTGGAATGGTCCAATGGGCTGGTCTCTCCCATATCAATCATCAATCAAGAGAATGGGAAACAGGAAATATATTTTTAAAAACCCAGAAAATCCTAAATCTTCTTCAAATGTCAGAAACTCAAACTGAGATGGTTTGAATGAGAAAAAAAAAAACAAAACCCATAGGCTTTATACATTTGTATAGTTGGTCACCAGTTTGTTGGCGCTATTTGGGAAAGATTAGGAGGAGGAGTACTATGAGGGGTGGGCTTTGAGCTTTGAAAAGATTTGTGGCATTCCTCGCCCCACTTCCATCCTACTTGAGGATCAAGATGCGAGCTCTCAGCTGTTCCTGCTGCCATGCCTTTGCTCTGCCATCATGGGCTTTAACTCTCTCAAACCATACGTCCCAAACTAAACACTTTCTTTTATAAGTTGCCTTGGTAATGATGTTTAAGCACAGCAATAGGAAATTAACTAAGAGACACAGTTATAAGACAAAAGCAACTGCTAGACTGATAACAATGAATTTAGATGTTTCTGTTACTATTAATTAAGGAAACTGTGGGCAAAACTTAAAATACAGTTGACAAAGAGGTATTTGCAATGCCTGAACTGAATTTATTAATTAAGCAGAGACACACGATTACTATGAGAAATAGAAACAAGCCCATTTGAAAAATAGAGTGCATGAGCAATTTATAGTAAAGATAGAAGGAAAAATCTTGTACTCATACAACCACGTGCTAAGACTGATCACCAGTAACTTGACAAAATCAAAAGCAAGATGGTATTTTCCATGTTGGGGCAACAACCCACAAGAGAGTTTAATATATATTAAGAGATGTTAATATATATATTAAAAATTTAATGTATTACATAAATAAGAGAGTTTAATGTGTATTAATAGAAATATTTTTATAAAATAATAGATATTAACATATATTAAAATAATTTAATAATGCAATGTTGGGAGGAATATGGGACCATGACCTTCATTCTATTTGTTCACACTTCAAGGCTTAATCACTTTTCTGCTATAACACACATACACAAATATTTGCATATGAGAAATCAGAGATCAAGCACAAAGAAGGAAATATATTTGCCGCAAAATAATTATCTGAATATTTAAGATTAAAAGAAAAAGAGAAAAACAATTGAATCAAAAATGGTCATTGGAATTATTTCCCAGAAAGCATCTGGCAAACAAAAACATGCAAAAGCATTCATCCTCACCGGTAGTCAGAGATGCAAAATTAAACCATAATGAATATCAAAAATACAAAAAATAAAAATGCAAGCATCCATTGTCCTACGACAGCCAGAGTCTGTATTGTTTTCTGTGGCCCATGTTGCCATCAAAGATCAAACACATGCCCGGGGTCTGAGCTACAACCTGTGGCCATGAGGGTGTCCAAGGGCCATGCTGCTGTTGGGGCCATACTATCTTGTTGGCTGGTGCTGCCACCTGGGGTCATGGAGACATCTGGGCCTGGGCTGCTGCCTAGGGCCATGTCTGGGTTCGTGACCCTGCAGCAGTTGCAGTCTGGGTCCGTCTATGTCTATGGCTCTGCAGTTGTCTAGGGTCTAGTCAGCCATCTGAGACAATGCTGCCATGTGGGCTATACTGATCTGGCTGGCCTGTGCTGCCACTGGGGGCCATGGTGACATCTGGGTCCGAGCTGCTGGCAAGGGCCCTGTCCGGGTCTGTGGTCCTACTACAGTTCTGGTCTGTGATGGTTTTCTTGGCCTGTGTTGGCACAAGGAATCATTAGAATTATCCTGTGCTCAGCCAGACCCATCCTTCATTCTCCTTGGGATAACTGGCCCACAGACCCATCCTTCATTCTCCTTGGGATAACTGGCCCTATCTCCTTGCTGGATACCTTAGCAGGGGAGCTGATGCCAACCCTCAGGTTAGAGCTGTACCACCCCACCCTGCCTCCTCCAAACCTGGGAAAGATGGTTGCACTCTCACCACATGCATGTACCTCACCTGGGCAACACACTAGAGATGATCTTATGGTCAGGGACACAGGTGAGCCGCCCCTGAGGGTGTGAGAGCAGGAGAGCTGATGCCAACTTCCCAGGTGTCCCCTACAGCAATCAGGAGAAAGGGTCATGCACCTAGCCTGGGCAAACAAAGCTGACTCTGGTGGTGTGGGTGTGGGTGACCCGGATCTGAGGCTCTGAGAGTAGAAGAACCGGCCTCACTTTGTGCTGCAGGCTGTGCTTGGTGAGCCATCCTGTGCTTGGTGAGCTAGCCTGGGCAGTGCTGAAGAGCTCAAGCAGGGAGTGACAATGAGGGAAAGCTGGCAGGCTGACCAACCCAGCTACCACCCGGGCCAGAACCATGGTTATGAGTTGGCTTAACCTAACATCCACTCCATCTTCGAATTGTTGGAGCATGTGGAGGGGATGAACCTACAGATCCAAAACTCCAGGTTCTCCATGACACAGTGTAACAACAGGATATCCAAAGAAGCCCCAGTGAGAGCCATTATCTGTGGAGTAACAAGCCAGAGGCCTCAAGCCAGACCAATGAACACTTGCAAATAAAGATAAATGGACTAACGGGTAAATTGTGTGACTCAACAGGCCACACTACAGCTTTCACAACAAGATCCTTTTGCTTTTATTTTATTTTTTTTTTTGGTTTTGTTTTGTTTTTGGTTTTTCTTTTAAATTTGGTTTTGTTTTTTTGGGGGGAGGTTCCAAGGACTGAGGGTAGATGAGAGGGATGGGAAGATACGTGGGGTGAGAATGAACGATATGAAATCCACAAAGAATCAATAAAAGTTAAAAAAAATAAATGCAAACTCAGTGTTGGCAAGAGTGGCAACAAGCACCCATACTTTTCTTGATGAAGCAGGAACTGATGTAGCCTTAGAAGATATAATAGTATTACTTTAAAATACCACATGTGCCAAACGCACACTTTGCACAGGGGCCATCCCTATTCCACCACACATGCATTAATAGACCTATTTTAAAGGGTTTAAATTATTTACGTGTGTGTATGTCTGTGTGTTTGTACATGTGTGTGTACCAGGATTCTGGAAGAGCAAATCTGAGCTCCTGACCCTGGAGTTACAGGCAGTTGTGAGCTGCTCAAAGTGGATGCTGGGAACTGAATTCTCCTCCTCTGGAACAGCAAGTGCTTTTAACTGCTGAGCCACCTCTTGAGTGCTAAAATATTCTAGAATGTTCATAACAGTATTGCTAATAAGAGATAAAACATAAACAAAAATGATCATTGATAGTAAATAGAATAAAGAATTTATAAATTTATACATTGATTTATAAATCAATGTATATTTCTGTATTGGGATATTGTCTAATAATGGACAATAATGACATCAATGTTGCCTAGCTGCCACAGCAAATCACAGAAAAATATATAAGATTTAAATCTATTTAACATAAAACAAGACAAATTGAGCAGTAATGTAGCTTGGGAATGCATACATGGCAGCAGAAGACTTACTGTAACAAAACCATTGCAGGACTTGCTCTCAGGGCAGTTTGTAAGACAACATTCAGGGCTTTTTTTTTTTTTTTTTTTTTTTAGGCTTAATAACATCCTGTTTCTTAACTGGGTTATAAAAACACAGGGACTTTCCCTTCCATTGTTAGAATGTGTTCGGTACTCTTCACATACACATACTCTTCACATACACATACTCTTCATATGCACATAGTTAACATATTTTGCAGTAAAAAAAACTTTAACATGGACTTTAACTGGATAACCTTTTAGGTTCTTTTTATCTTTGATGATCTGTGGCCAGGATCTTTTCTGTGGATCTGCTATTGAGAGTTCCATCTAAGCAACTGGCATTGAGATTCACACAGTGGTGAATTGGACAGGAAATCCTGACGGGAAATACAGGGATACACTGACAGAGATTCAAAGAACAGGTGACTAAGAAGAGGACTATGATGGTGATCCTGGGAGGCTATGACTTTACTTGAGAGGTCTTGGGTTTCAGTCCTGTTTTTAACCCATGTCTTGGTCGCTCATTCCCTATTTCTTATATTGGTTTTGTAAATTGTATCATAAAATTCAAACTCAAGGAAGATTACTAACTATAATATAGTTGGGGAAACTGAGGCCCCAGATTGACACCACTTCCCCATGGTGCCCTCACCACTTTGGAACCCAAGACTCTCAGACCCGAGCTCAGGTCATAATTGTTCCCGGTTTGCGCTCACAGCTTGACATCACAGAAGAGCCACCTCGCCCCGTCAGAGGCCCCGCCCTCTGCCTCTCACTCTGGTATGTCCCGCCCCTGCGCGTTTCTTCCGGCCCCGCCCCTACGGGCTGCCATGACAACGAGTCCGCGCCCCGCGCTCAGCTGCTGCTCGGGCGGGACCCAGGCTGGACCGCGGGCCCCGGCCTGGGGGCCACAGCTGCCACCGCCGCCGCCACCTCATCTCCTCCCCGTCCCTGTCCCGCCTCGCGTCTTCCCGCTGCACTCGGGCCGGAGGCCGGGGTCCCTTCCCCGCCACACCACCCTGCGCGGATGCCGAAGGTGAAGGCGCTGCAATGCGCCCTGGCGCTGGAGATCCGCTCTGTGAGTATTGGCCCTGTCCCACCCCAGCCTCCGTGTCCCCATGTCCCGACCCTGGACACCCCTGGAAATGTCGAGTGCCCGCCCGCTCCAGCCTCGCGGGGACCTCACCCCAACTTCCTTTTGGAGTGCTTTCTGATCTCTTCTACACCATTTCAGAGTTGCTCTCTCAGGACAGTAGTTCTCTTTGATTTCCTCTTTACTCCTGTTCTGGTGAGGGACTCTTGGACCCTTGCTCGTCTGGGGGTGTGCGTGTGGCATTTCCGCCAAATCGTGCAGGTTTTCAGATCCTTTCCCACGCTTCCTCTTAGCGTAGGAACTCCCTTTTAATCAAGGTGGAGTTCCTAATTCCCAAAACAACTTACTTGTGGCGTTAGTGCACCAAGTTTCTTGCCTTCTCCTCCTGGGACAAACCCAATTCCTCAGAAGCCTTTTCAGCTCTTCCCTCCATTCCCCAAACCCTCCCGACTTGGAGAGGGTTCTCCTCGCATCCTTCCAGTGGTCCCATGAAAGACCTGGTTAGCTCTCGGGATAGCTGCTACTTCAAGCTTGCAATCCCATCCAGTTACTCTGCACATTCTTTTAAGGGGATCTGTCCAGCCTGTTTCGGTAAGCCCAACTGAGCCCAGTGAAGGGCTTTCCGGGTGATGGGAAGCCCCCACTCCCCTTAAAAACTGCAGTTTCCTTCCGAGAGTTTTGAAGTCCTTCCATGTCATCCTGAGAGACCCTTTTTCCTCCCTTAGATGAGAACTCTGGTTTTGTTTCCTAATCCCTCCAATTCCTTATTCCATTTCTTTTCGTGCCTTCGTCCGTGAAGTGCTCTCATTACGGGACTCAGTCTTCTAGTTGGCATCCCAACATCAGTAGGCGCATTCTCTGTCATTTTCTGTGCCTGCCCCAAAGAGCCCTCTGGCATTTTCTTCCCATGGGCCCCCAAACTAGCTTTTCTCTGCACTTAACCACGCTTATAAGCGCTCCCTTCTTCCTGGCTTTCCTTTCTCTCCTTGAAGCCGCAGCAACACTGAACTTAAACCAGCACAGAAGTCACAAAGTTCTTTCAGGTCTTTTGTTCAGCCTTAAGGAGGAGCTTGGGTGGGGCAGAGTGAAGCAGAGGTGGAGGGCAAGTTTCAGGGACTCCAGAGTCTGCTACAGTTGCAGAGGTTTTTATTCAGAAACGCTGTACTGTCCCTAGCTTTCTGTGTTTGCATCACAAATTGACTTTCTGGCAACGTTTGTTTTTTTGCAAAGAATGATTACCGAAATAATGCATAATGATTTCTAAATGTGCTAGATCCCGGACAGTTAGCAAAACTCTGAAGAACAGTCTCTGTAGACTTCATTATTGGCTGCTGCTTCCTCTCTTCGTAACCAATAGCTTAGCTGCTTGACCGAAAGCGGCTGCCTGACAGGCTGGCTGCCCTCTGCTGTCAGTTCTTTGCTAGGAGGAAGTACTCTGTTGTGATTGTAGCCCTGGGAGTCAGAGACATTTTATTTCACTATGCTGCTTTTGTTAGTATACGTTTTACTGAAGAAAACGTATAGCTTTATGTCCGGAGTATGCTGATGCAAATATTTTTGTTTTTTTATAAACATTTGAGTTACAATGTTTTATAGCTCCCCAAATTTTCTAAGACATTGTCTTCATCTCTTTAACTATTCTGTGTGCTGTTGTACAGATGCTGTATTTTCTGACCAGCAAGAGCCTTTTAAATGACTCTAACGTTCAGAAGGGGGAAAATGGCCTTTAGCAACTACAAAAGTTAAATAAGATTAATTTGGCTTTAATTGAATAGAGGAATCATAGGAACACAAATCTTTTTTAATATCTTTTTGATTGTAATTTTATCTTAAATTTTTGTACATTTACTGTATAAAAAGTCAAAACTGTAAAATCTATGTTAAACAAGTTTTTCACCTTTAGTAACCATTGTCATTGTCATATTGACATATTTATTTTCTTATGTAGCAGGAAGAATATACAGAAACTAAGCTGCACTTTATTTAATATATCCTGGAGATCACTCTGCATCTGTGAAGAGTGCCATCTTGTTTTCTCCCAAATCTCAATCATACAGAAAAACTGGAAGAGCATTTTAATGAATAACTCTTGCTTATGATCTGCATTAATTTGATCTTGCTGAAAATCTGAAAGTAAATTGCTGATACCATAATATTCCTAAATACTGTGGCATGCATACTCTAATATGAGGATACTGTATATAACCACAATTCCATGATCATAAGTGGTATAATTAATAGTATATCTTAATATTGTGTCCACATTTAGGTTTTCCCAGTTGTCACAAAGATAATTTTTATAATTAACTTTGAAACCAAGATCAAAAGTTTGTATATTAAAATTAGCCATTTGATTGTTAGGTTTTATAGTCAATTTTTTATAGAGAATTCTTTATTTCTGTGTATTTTGCTTTCTATCAGTGGATTTTGGTAAGTTCACACATTCATGTCATTATTACCCAGATTGATATTTAGAAATATCTATTGCTATGAAGTTACCTCATGCCCATTATTGGAAACGAACTGCCCTTCTGATTTGTCTCTCTCGATTTGTTTGCCAGCAATGGCGCAACTTTTTATTTATTTTAAAGAAAACAAACTATCTTTTTTCATTATACATACCAATCTTAGTTCCCACTCCTTCCCCTCCTTCCATTCCCTCCACATACCCTCCTACCCAACCCCATCCAATCCTCAGAGAGGGTAAGGCACATTGCTTTGGGGAAGGTCAAAGGCCCTCCACACTATATCTATGCTGAGCAAGGTATCCATCCAAAGAGAATAGGTTCCCAAAAAGCCAGTAAATGCATAGGGATAAACCCTGGTGCCACTGCCAGTAGCTCCTCAGTCTGTCCCAGACATGCAACTGTCAACCACATTCAGAGGGATTAGTTTGGTCCTGTGCTTGTTCCTTCCCAGTCCAGCTGGAGTTGGTGAGCTCCCATTAGCTCAGGTAGACTGTTTCAGTGGGAGAACCCATCATGGTCTTGACTTCTTTGCTCATATTCTTATTCCTCCCACTCTTTAATTGGACATTGGGCACTCAGTCCAGTAGGACTGGAACTTCATATTGGAAACATACAGTGTGTAATATTTTATATCATGTGCTGTGACTTTGATATTCAATAATGTTGCATGTTTTGGCGGGTTGTTCCCTTAAATCATGGAGTAATATTCTCTTGTATATGCACATGACAATATACGTATTAAAAATCGGATTAAAACATATATATTTGCAGTGTACAAAGTGGTTGTATTTTCTTTTTGTCCTGACCTGACAGAAGCAATTAAGAGAGTAGAAGGCATATTAGTTACTTTTGTGTTTCTGTAATAAAATGTCATACTCAAAACCAACCTAAGGAATAGAGAGCTTATTTTAGGTTATGGATTGAGAGGGACGGAGTCTATCCTGGTGGGGAAGGCATGGCAACAGTCGGGGATGGCATGGTGGTAGGAGCAGGAAACTGGCCAATCACATTTTCATCTGCAAACATGAAGCAGAGAGAGACAAGGAAATGGGATGTGCCTCTATAACCTCCGTATCTGCCCTAGTGATGTGTACTTCCTCTAGCAGGGCTCTGTCTCATAGAGGTTCCACCACCCCTCCCCCAAACATTGTTACCAATTGGAGACCACCTGTTCAAACACATGAGGTTATAAGAGACATTTTTCTTTCAAGCCAACACAGAGGTTTATTTTGGCTTATGGTATAGACGATATCAGTCCACCATGGTGGGTAAGGCATGGAAGTAGGGGTGGCTTTGCCCATGTCACAGGAAACTTTTCTGAGGGCAGTTCACATCTTGGCAGATCAAGAAGTGAACGGAGGGCCAGAAACAGGGCCAGGCTATAACAGCATCCCCAAATGGGGAACACACATTTAGAAACATGAGCTGGTGGGGGACATTTCTTATTTAAGACATAACAGTGATATTTTGATGTATGTATATATCGTGAAGTGATTAGATCAACACATCTATCACCCCACAGAATTTTGTAATGAGAGCATTTTTTATTGTTTTAGGATGTTTCAAGTTTATATTACGTTTTCATTAACTGTAATCACCATACTGTGCACTGTGTCCCCAGAACTTACTCATCCTGTCTGAAGCTTTGTTCCTTTAAACCAGCATCTCTTTATTTCCCTCCATGACTTCCAGGTTTCTGGCAGGTAGCCAACATCTCTATATACTCCTCCACTACTCCCAAGGTCCTGGTAGCCAGCTTTTGCTTTATGCTTCTGTGAGTTTGACTTTTTAAAAGATATTATTTACAACTGAGATCACAGTGTTTGTCTTTCTGTGTCTGGTTTACAACAGTTAGTGTAATTCCCTCCAGGTTCACAAGTAAATTGCAAATGCTAGGATTCTTTTTTTGTTTTAACTATGTCTCAAACGTTTAGCTAATCTTACAGTCAATGTTTATCCAATGATGGCCACTTAGGTTGATTCCCTGTCTTGTTGAATGGAAATAATGCTGCAATGATCATAGGTGTGCTGATGTCCCTTTGGATATATATCTGGAAGTGGGGTTGCAAGGTAGCTATATTTTTAGTTATTAGAGGATTCTTCATGCTGTTTTTATAATGGCAATACTAATTTAAATTTCCACCATCAGCATTCAAGGGCTCCCATTTATCCACATCTTTGTCTACAGAAAATATCTTTTTCTACTGTGCCTAATGTGAGGTGACACTTTGCTACTTGATTTGCATTCCCGTGATGATTAGAGGTGGATGCCCCTTTGCATGTATGTGTTGACCATTTGTGTGTCTCCTTTTGAGAACTGTCAATTCAAGTTCTTTACTCCATTTTAACATTAGGGATTTTTTGTCTTCTTGCTGTTGAGTTCTTTTAACTTTTATATATGTTCATACTAACCCTGTATTAAATATTTGGTTTAGTATGATTTACACATTTTCCCATTCCATTCTCTTCTCTTACTCTGTTAATGGCTTCCTTTGATATGCAGAAGCTTTCCGAGTTGAGACGGTAGTCTGTTCTCTTATTGAGAGCTATTTATTGTGTCCTGCCTGGGATTGTCATGGGTATTGCTGTGAAGAGTCATTCTTATCAAAGTTTTTCTTGTATGCTATCTTCTGAAGAGACCAGGCTCAGGTAGAGAACATCCCATGATGGATTGTTGCCCAATTTTCTTCTCTTGTGGTGAAATTTAATATTTTCCTCTATAATAAGTTTTATATAAACCTGAAATCTCTACTTATGGCTTGAAGGTGTGGCACTCTCCTCTCTCCCTCCTGCAGCTATCTGCTGCAGTGTGGTATTAGGAGTGACCTTGGAGGTGTGACGAGTGATGCTGTGGTTAAGACACAGTGAAACACATCAGGCAGCTTGGGCTGTGTCATACAGCATTTTGTGTTGTCCAACAGAGCCGTATGACTTGGGAGAAAATATATTGCTGGGGAGAAAAGTGTGACTTTCTTAAGGACTCTTTCAGGAATGACATGATATGCCAAGTCACACATTTTTAAAGAGCATCTAAAGAATTATCCTTGCAAAGGTTTTTATATTTAGTATTGGACACTTATCTTTGACAGGAAAGAACTGCTCTTGCTGTTTCAACTTGGTACTTCCTTCTTACTGCTGAGTATTTCAATGCTCACATCTTTTATGAGAAGGAAGAAAACAGTGTAGAGCTTAAATTGATCAGCATGGGAAGTGGAAAACTTTCTTTGAGACTTGTTTTGGTTAATTTTATGTAATTCTAAGTTTTTCATTTCTGTATTTATTTCACCTTATTACTTAACTCAAGATAATGACACCATGCGGCAAACAGTGCTGTGTCTTTTCAGGGACTGCCTCCATCTGGATCCTTCATACTTGTGATCCTTACTCAACCAGGCACTGCCATGCTACCATTAAAAACTTTTAATCGCAAAATATTTGAGACTAACAGAAAAAAATGTAGATAGAAGATCATTAGAATACTACCCAGCGGTAAAAAAACAAGGACATCTTGAAGTTTGCATGCAAATGGATGGAAATAGAAAACGCTATCCTGAGTGAGGTAACCCAAACCCAGAAAGATGATTATGGTATGTACTCACTCATTAGTGGACCCTAGCTATAAAATAAAGGTCACCAAGCACTTAGCTCGCAAGCCCAGAGAAGCTGAATACCTAGGTGAACCC
>PVIU01005579.1:0-111854 GCA_004026605.1 Ondatra zibethicus | reverse complement strand
CACCTGTGTGTGTGTGTGTGTGTGTGTGTGTGTGTGTGTGTGTGTGTGTGTGTGTGTGTGTGTGTGAGAGAGAGAGAGAGAGAGAGAGAGAGAGAGAGAGAGAGAGAGAGAGGCGCACAGGGAGGCAGGCAGAGAACTCGCAGCCATCTAAGACTTCAGCTTGGGTTGGTCCCTGTTTAGATGAAGCTTTTCTGTGTCTGGACGTAGTTCTTCTGCCTTTGCCGCTAAAGCCCCTGTACCCAGCATCTCACGCCTCACTTCTGCAGCTTGACTCAGCTCTGAGGCTCAGCTCAACTCTGACTATGTGGCTTGGCTGGAGTCCGCAAAGGCTGCCTCTGGCTGGGTTCAGACCTGATCTAACCTCTTTCACCGCCTCTCTTTGCACCCTTATCAGCAAGGCCTCTTTGAAACTCCTTGAACTCTGTCGGCCTCCTGAACCCTTCGTAGTCATTCTGTCACCTACATGTATATGTACACACAGATCTCTTTACTGTGTGATACATAATGTGTGAGCTGAGAGTTAATATTAGCAGTTAGGATTGGAATAAAAGAACCCGTGTTTGCCTCAGCTGGCTATGAAGGAAATGGGGACTTCTTACAAATTCCAGCCCAGGAAGCAGAAATAGCTAGTGAATTAATTGTTGCTCAGTAAATGCTGACTTGGTAAGAAATCGTGTTCATGTCTGTTTCTGACATTGCACACTCACGACAGTTGTAGTGATGGATGTAAAACGATGCAAGTATGCTTAACTGCCACTGAATTATAGACTTAAAGATGGTTACCTTTAAGTAACTATGGGTGGGGCTGGCTTAGTGGTACAGCACTTGCCTAGCATATATATGACCCTAGATTCATTCCAGCACAACACACAAAAACAGACCCAATGATAATTTTTATTGTATATATTTTACTCCAATTCTTTTTTAATAAACAAAAATGAAGTACTAAGGATACTGATTTCTGTAGACTTCAGGGTGACCAGGCGGTCCCATCTAGTGTGTAGGCATTTTCCAAGACCACATGCAGGGCACAGGAAGAGCAGGACTGGCAAGGCAAGGTGACGCTTCTGCCTTATACCTGACTCAGTGATGAGCTACCCACCCCTCCCCATTCTGCGTTAGAGGCCTGTGATGGTTAGTGCTAACTGTCAATTTGACTAGATTGGGTTCACTGAAGCCCCATCTTAACTGTGGGCAGACCGTTCCCTGGGTGAGTTGAGCACGCATAAAACTTGCATTTTGTGACTCTCCATTCTTGATCATGGATGTGTGCGACCAGCTGCTTCACTCTCCTGCTGCCTCAATTTCCCTGATGGGCTGTGCCCAAACTGTGAACCAGAAGAAACTCATTCTCGCTGAAGTTGCTTTTGTCTGGGCATTTGACCACAGCAATAGGAAAAGAAACTAATGCAGCCCCTCTCCCATTCATCTCTGCCGCTATCATAAGCTTCATCTGTTGCTCCAACACCATCCATGAGTGTGATCATCTTTCCAGGAGACACCCTCCCTTGGACCACTTCAAAGAAGCCTCATGTTTCATGTCGAGTGAGAAAGTCCCTGTCCATCAGCCACTGCCCAAATCAGCCCCAGATATGCTACTCTGCTTTCAGCCTGCCTGCCTTACTCTTTATCTTTTACCCCTTTGGTCTGTGTCTTTGTCTTCTTTCTGACTTGCTGGGGGTTGGGATGGGGGCTGTTATTGGACATTTGGCTTGATGTTCTGGAAGATACAGGTGAGTATCAGCTATGCTACTGGAGTTGATAGGGCTGGCGACTGAGCCTGGCATCCTTAACCTAGGTTCAGACCTTCTTCGGTATGCCAGTCAAATAGACAAGCAATAGTGAAAAGCAGAAAAGTATTCATTCAATGTGGTCACATAATGAAGAAGAATGAAGAGGCCCAGTGACCCCCTCCCCTTGCTCTCTAAGGCCATCTTCTGAGTCTTGGCATGAGATCAAGATTTAAATACAGGACGAGAGGTTTGCCTAAGTAAGCGCCCTGGCTAAGGTGTAGTCTGCCCATCATTAACCCATCCTTGTCTCTTGACTCCAGTGTGTTTTGCAAGGTGGTCTGACAGCTTGTCAGAATAATGTGAAATCTCTTGAGATAAGGTTGGCACCTGAGCTCTGTAGCCTTCTCCTCAGGAGGCTGGGATTCCTGAAGAAATACCATTTCTCAGTTCCATTGTTTCAATAGTCTGGTAGCCAAGGGAGGAACGCAGTATCTCTTTAGAATATTTCATTCCTACCAGGCTCCTTAAAATGGTGTCTCCCTCCTGCCTGGTTCTTAGGAGGACTCTTGGAGAGGGCAGTGGTACCCTCCTAGAGCATGCGCACCTGCCCCAAGGAGCCGTAACCTTGACTTTGTGCTCTCTCTTTCTCCCAGGACCTGAGCTCCTTTGCCATGCCACTCCTGGATGGAGATGTGGAGAATTCGGAAAAACACTCTTCTCGGAAGGTGAGATTCCCCTTTCCAAATCCGCTCAGCACCCCCACCTCCGAGTTGCCCCAAGGCAGGCAGAGTTTGAGACACCCTTCTGGTTTACTTCTGTGGGGCTCACACCAGCATGTGGGTTAGCTGTGGCTGAATCATCCTGAGACAGCTCTCCTCACAGGGCCATGCCTCTTAACTTGCTGGCTGCTCTGATTCCGAGTCCTCTGGGCTTTGCTCCTCCCCTGTCCCTCGCTGTGGACACTGCCATCACCAGTATCCCCCAGAGTGAGAGGACGCAAAAGAGGGAGATAGACAGTGAGCTGAGCCGGGATTCTGACTAGCAGAGATAAGGCTAAAAGCAGTGAAGTTGAGGATAGCTGTGTTCTTTAGTGTTATCGTCACCACAGACAGGAGTTTGTCCTACCCACTGTGCCCATGGACTTTGTGGGTGAGGTAATCTCTCCTCTGGCCTGTTCCCTCATCACATCCATTTGCCCCTCTCTCTTTAACTCTTTGCTCCCCCCTCCCTCATAGCTTGGTTTTTTCTACCATTAAGAAACCATGACATAGCCAAAGCTATAAGCAATACAGAGCCAGGCCAGGAGTGAGGGATGAGGTGGTGATGGTGGCAGGTGAGGGGTTACAGTGGCCATCAAAGAAGGGGTTAAGGCAGGCTTGCGGGTTTCCCCTGCAGTTGGGCATCCTATCACTCACTGACCCAAGCACAAAAATGACCATAGGGAGGGGCTGCAGCATCTCTGAGTGACTTCTGGGTGCTCTCCAGCCTGGGATCGGGGCACAAGTTCCCATCCTGGAAAAAGGGAGTCTATTCTCGGAGCGTTTGAATCACATACAATTGAATCAACAAATTGGTTTAGGCCTATGGGGCTCACTTGGCAGTCAGTCCCCTGCCCCACCCTGCCCTACCCAAACAACCTTATTAGCAGTTATTGTGACCCAGCCAGAAGGACTGTCAGAAAATGGCCTGGGGCCTGGGCTGGCAGGCGCCATCCCACTCAGTGCCTGTAGTGTAGCCAGGTCAAGTCCTCTGGGCCTCTGCCCTGTTACGTTCCACATAGGCCTTCCCGCATGGAAAATCCAATAGGAGCTAAGGCTGAGGCAGAAATGCTTCAAGGGAGGTGGGGCTTTCCTGGTGGCCCCAGAAATCCAGACAGAGGCTGTGGTTATCCCTAAAAGTCAGCTGAGAGGGAAAGGTCATGGAGGTATTCTTGCCTTCCTCCAGCATTGGCTCAGAATTAGCCTCACCCATCCTATGGGCCTGGTGAAGGACCATGCCCAGGAGGAGGGGCTTGTCTTACAGCAGCAGTGCAGTCAGATGCTGGAGAGGGCCGGGGACTGTAGGGCACTCTCCCCTCCCACATCGGCAGTCTCCAAATGCAGCTTGGAGGCAGGGTCTCTCCTGGCAAGCTTTGTGTCGTGACCTATCTCTGCGTGGCGCTCTGGTCAGCTGACTGTGTGGCTCTAGTATATAACTAGAGTCAGAACTAGCCGAGAAGAATCAGCCAGGGGAGTCTGTGGAATGGTCCAGCACACATTCAACTAATGACTGGGCTTCCTCTCCGTGCATTCATCGATCCAGTCACTACCTGGCAGCTCTCTCATTTCTAGCAGTCGACATGTGGCCGTAGACGAGACAGTCTCTCCTTGAACACGCCTCCAGGGTCAGGAATTGTGCCTGCCAAAATGATTAAGGATTCGATGGCATCATTAAGGAACAGGTGCAGGTGTCTGCAGCCCATCAGGTGCTCGCAGGGCAGGTCTGGGGATGCAAGTGGCAGTCAGCACCAGCAGTGCATGTGTGGCTCTGCAAGGAAGAACACGGTGCAGCGTTCACTTGCTCCACTGGGCAGGGCTCCGGCCGTCACTTGTTTTCTACCTGGCTGAAGACCGATCTCAGATCCTCGCTGGAGATCAGCCACAAGGGAGCCCTGGGAACTTACTGCAGCTGCCCCACTTTCGGCTCTTCCAGCCTGAGCAGTCGGGCTCATCACTGGGTTCCAAGGCTGGCCCTTAGGTCCCCCAGCTTTGGACTTCCACTCCCCGACTGCCTTCCTGGCTCCTTTAACTTCTGTTCTCTGCCTTTCCCTCCATCTCCAAGAGCATGGATGCCCTGCCTTGCTCATCCCTCCTGGTCGGTCCTGAAGCCAGCCCCTGCTAGGCTCCTTTCTTCCTTTCTCACCCAGCGCCTCCTCTTCTGTTTGGTAGAAAGGCAAGTTCAGCTAAGACCAGAGCAGGAGCTGGCCCTCATCTCAACTCCCTGCCTCGTGGCTCCCTGACAAACATGGAATTTGCCCTGTCTGGGGAAGTCTGCCTTAAAGAGCCTAAGTACCTCCTCTCCATTAGCCACTGTGAAGCCAGGCACACACTGGGGAGTCCCACCCATACTCAGAGAACCATCAAGTTATGTTATCTGAGTATCATTTTGCTTCAGCTAGCCTAATAGCCTGGGCATGGCCATCCCTGGTGACTCTAGAGGCGTCCACGGTCTGCTGTTCCCTGCCAGCCTCTTTCAGGAAACAGGCAGGGAAGGATAGGATCTGCAGGGGCAGATCTCTGTAGGAGAGTCCAGGCAGGGCTGAGCCTCCTCTGTTCTTTGGCCGTTTTTAGGGGAAGAAACAGAAGGTCTGTTTTCTGGGGCTCCCTTCTCTGCCTGAAGGCTGAGTTTCTAACTCTTGGGGTCCTGTAGTTCTAAATGTAGAATGGATCCTCCATCAGTGAGGTCTTGGGTAATCCCTTGCCAATCAAAAAAAGATTCAAGTCTTTTATAGCATTTAGCTCAACTGCTCCTATGAGTTCCTGGGTAGACAAACATTAGCCTCTGTATCTGAGACCTGGCTCCTTCTCAAATCCCACCCCGGAATGCCTCCTCTCCCTTGCCAATAATCCTGTCCAAAGCCATGCAGACTTCAGGGTCTTCTCTGATCTGGGGTCCCCATTATAGGTGGTTTTGCCTGCCCTGGGCATCCCTTTGTCTGCTTCACGCTGCTGGCATTTCACCTTGTTCTGTGATCTCCTGGGGGGCCAACTGCTTCCCTCTCTGCCTTTGTCTTCTCTCTAGAACTGAATGCTGGCATTTGCCTGGTACACTACCTCGTCATCAGGTCAAGCTCATGTGCAGAGCTAGCTACACAGTATAGGAGGAGGAGTGCCGTGGGCCAGTCTTCAGGGACTCCAAAGGGGACTCCCTCTCTGGCCCTTCTCCCTGGCTTTGCCTCTTTGGTCCCCTGGACATTTTTATAATTTTACTAGGATATGTAGTATCAGGGTTAAAGCTGCAAGCCTTGAGGTCAGAACACAGTGGGCTTTATGATACCCACTGTGACCCCAGTCAACACCTTCTGCCATTAGACACAGTGGCATCCAGGGATAAAGAATGGCGGACCTCATATACACGTGAAGTCAATGCCTACCTGGCTCTGGAGTCACATCGTCTTCCGCAGTTAGGGAGCAGATCCTGGTACCATATAGCTCTCATAACTAAGCTATTCCTGAAACTTAGCCTTCCTTCTTTTCCAGCCTACAAGTCCCTTCTCCATTAAGGACCCTTTAATGCACAATGATGCTGCTGGTCAGACATGTATGAAGGGTCACCTGTGTACCAGGAACCATGCTAAACATCCCTCCTGTGTACAACACAGCAAGTCATTTTTGCAGCCCATGAAGCAGTCTAGTATCCCCATTGTGGAGAGGAGAGCCAGATGCGGAGGGCCCCGCTCATCCGTCCATCCATCCACACTGATGGTGCAGGACTCAGACTCAGGTCTCTGTCCAAATCCTTGCTCACTCTATCACCTTCTGCTTCCTGTATGTATGGTCTCTACTGCAGGTGAGGGTCTCTTGGCTCCCTATTTCTTACCCCATGGCAACCCACCCACCATCTGAAGAACCTCTTGCTTTAAAAGTTATTCTCAAAAGTGATCCTGAATCCCACAGGCAGATGGGATGGTGGCTAAATTGCAGAGGCAAGGAATCTCACTGATCTTCATAACAAGTAGGAGGGGAGTTGATTTGAACTAATTTTTAAAAGCATGTTTAATGGTTTATTTATATTTTATGTGTATTGGTGTTTTGCCTGCCTGCTTGTCTATGTGAGGGTGTCAGATCCCCTGGAACTGGAGTTGGAGTTACAGACAGTTGTGAACTCCATGTGGGTGCTGGGAATTGAACCTTGGACCTCTGGAAGAGCAGCCAGTGCTCTTAACGACTGAGCCATCTCTCCAGCCTCTGAACTTCTTTCTATGGAGATGACTCAATTATAAGATCCTGGTCACGCACCAGTCTTTGCCTCAGAAGCCATTCAGGAAGGAGTTGGCACCAAGTGGGTCCCGCACCTCCATGTGACGACATTAGGGTCAGGTGGAGGATCACATGGAGGGGTACTCTCTGGAGACTGATGGTCACTGAAGGGGCATCCCCTCCAGGGCATCAGTCCTTGAAATGCCTGATACTGGGAGCTCAGAAGCACCCTCTACTGGTGAATTCATGCAATACTTTGGGGGCTCTCCTTAGCATGTTACTAGTGTGCTTTGATCCTTGTCCCCTGAGCCTATAACAGTTACTTTCTTTTCTGTTGCTGATTTGGGGTTCCCTTAGGTTCCTTTGGCTCTAGTGTCACAATAGAAATAATACTAATAATAATAGCAATAGGACCATAGTAAATCACCACACGTCAACCATTGCTGCGAATCAGTTCCTGTGCTAGTGACGCAGCCCTCCAAGCTGAGGACGTGACTGTCCTTATGTCACCAAGAAGGAAACAGAGGCAACAAGACCAAGGTGCTAATAATATATTGCTGACACGGTAATGGGGCAGAGCTAAGGTCAAAACCCAGCCTGCAGGAAGCAAGCTCCTGAATACATCCACACTGCCAGTATTGAATGGCTGTGAGCTGGAGCCATGGCTTAAAGCCACGGGACCTGATAATTTTTTAAACTGGGGCTATGTTTTTGAGCCGTCATTGAAGTCTAAGGTCTTGCTAGCACTTTCCTGACTTCTGCTGGTGACCTTAGCCATTCAAATGCCACAGTAGCTTGGAGTGAAATCTGTCATCTCCTCATACCAGCATCTTCATCAATGAGCCAAAGATCTAGTGTGCATTCTGGATCACAGAGGCCTGTGCTTCTTCTCCTGGGGTGGGGCAGGGAGACAAAGAACCACAGTTGTGTCATTAGATCTGATGCAGGACAAGTGAAGAGCTTCAGGAATGGAAGCCGATATGGGACCAGTAGTCAGGAGAGTCAGGAGTGGTGCTAGGTCCCCTCTTCTCACCTTCATGTCATCCCCAGAGCTCTGTTAGACAGTTACACAGGGTGACCGGGGGCTCCAGGACAGAAGCATCCATGGCGCAGGCGCTGAGGTCTGGGCCATTCCATTGCCTCCTCTGTGGAAGAGATCAGGGTTGTTTCTCTAGCTGCTTGATGAGGGTAAGAAGGAGCAATAAAGATAGGTTTACTACAGGCAGCATTCAGAGTGCCTGGAGCCTTGTGACCTCACCCATTTGTCTGTCTTTCTGCAGGTGGACAGTCCCTTTAGCTCAGGCAGCCCTTCCAGAGGACTCTTCTCCAGGGGCCCCCAGCCCCGGCCCTCCAGCCCTGTGTCTGCTCCCGTGAGGCCCAAGACGAGCCCTGGCTCTCCCAAAACTGTGTTCCCATTCTCCTACCAGGAGTCCCCTCCACGCTCGCCACGCCGTATGAGCTTCAGTGGGATCTTCCGCTCCTCATCCAAAGAGTCTTCGCCCAACTCCAACCCATCTACCTCTCCCGGGGGCATCAGGTTCTTCTCACGGTCCAGAAAAAGTAAGACATTGATGCTATGGTTTCAGGTGGGTGCTGGGCTGTGAGGAACCTTCCCCATAGCCACTTAGCCCAAGTGGCATCAGACCCACAAAGTAGCCGCTGGTGACTGGGTGCTGAGCCACACCTTCGTGTGCAGTGACACCCATTTCCCCCTGCTGGTTTCTGTCTGCACTATCCTCCAGAGTGGTGAACTTGGTGGTGTGAACTCAGTGGCATGAACTATAGAAACTTCCTGAAGTTCACAGTCTGATTTGGGAGGACAGATGTTCGCGTCTAGTGCTCAGAATATGCCTGCACCCAAGGCAAGTTTGCTGCCTAAGTATGGCTCTGGCCCCTGGGGTTTGGGGTCTAGGGACTTTGACTCTGTTTACAGAAGACCCTGAGTTTTTTCTCTGGGGCTCTGGGTACCTGGAAACAGAGGGCAAGATAGATTGGCTGGAGAAACATGGAGGAAATATGTGTGTTGGAGTGACAGCATCCTTTTGATTAAAAAATTGCTTGTGAGCTGAAGATCAATACTGTCACTTGAGCACTGTTGATCACAATAAGAAAGGCCAAGGCCAACTTTTGAGTGGGGGTGTGTCTCAGTTACTGTCCCGAGGCTGTGATAAACTGTCCTGGCAAAAGCAACTTAAGGGAGAAAGGGTTTGTTTGGCTCACAGTTCTGCAGAGATGTAGTCCCTCATGGTGAGGAAGGCATGGTAGTGGGAGCAAGAGGCTGGCTGGTCACATGACAGCCACACTCTGGAAGCAGAGACTAAACAGCAAATAGGGCCAACCAACCAACCAAACAAACAAACAAAGCCAAAAGCTCCTTCATGCTCCAGTGACTTGCCCCTTACCTCTTAAAGATTCTACAGCTTGCCCAGACAGCCCCACAGCTAAGGACCACATGTGTTCAAACAGGAGCCTGGAGGGGCCATTCCACGCTCAAACTACCACAGGGGGCGTGTATCCTCCCTGCCTCTGTCTTCTTCCCAGTTTCTCTACTAATTTAGAATGTTTGCTTGGGGAATGGAGAAGGAAGTTGCCACTGAATGTCAGAGGTCAAGGGTATTCCTTTTCGTCTGGGTAGCACTTGCATTTCTTGTTTTGCAAGACCATCTTTGGAGACACTGTAGCCTTTCTGAGTTATGGGTTAAGAGAGTTCCCTTTGTTTAATGTTTTGTGTATACATGTGGTCTATGGGATATTGTTCCTAGTAGCCCAAAAGTCATGTCCCCAGGATGTCAGATCTTCTGCCTTCCCGTGAACCTGTAATACAGAAATGTAATATACTGTGACCGAGGCGCTGCTGGCAAGACAGTGTTCCTTTAGGCCAACATTACCCAGGAAGAGTAGCTGTGCATCTACAAAGCCCAGTCAAGAGCAGAATGTCCCAGCACTGATGTTGAAGTGTTCTAGAGAACTTCCTCCGGTTTCTGGGCCACACCCTGAGATTCTGACATACTGTTGTCCTTCACTATTTCACAAGGTATTGGTTCCCTGGGATCCACTGAGGAGACCAAACCCCGAGGACACCCAAGTCCCTTATATAAAAACAATGTAGCAGTTACCTAAGCTTATATAATCCTTCATACACTTTTAAAAACCATTTAAAATCTTCTTATCAGTGTTTGGGCTGCATTCTCTGTCGGTATTCCATGCGTTTGTAGTGCCTGAGGAGGCCAGAAGAAGTTCCCCTGGGGCTAGAGTCAGACAGTTGTCAACCATCATGTGGCTGCTAGGGACTGAACTCTGGTCCTTTGGAAGGGCAATCAATGCTCTTAACTCCTGAGCCATCTCTCTGGTCCCCTTCTGTATACTTTAAATCACCTCTGGATTATTTATAAAACCTAGCATACTGTGCATCTATAAATACATTATGCTGTCGTCTAGGAAAGAGCCCGGTCAGATGGCTCAGTCGGTAAAGAAGGCACTTGCCATCAACCTGACAACTTGAGTTCCATCCTAGAACCCATGGAAAGGAGGGAAGAGGGAACCTACATCACAGAGTTGTCCTCCAATCTCACTGGCACCTCTCCAGTTACACACACATGCACCGTTGCACACCACACACACCAATAATTTTAGAAAGAGTCTGTACATACTCTGTATAGATGCAATTAAAAAATAGTTTCGGCCTGCGCTTGGTTGCATCTACAGATGAGGAGAGCCAGCTGTGCGCCATTGTGTGACCCCTCTAAACGGCGGGACTAGGAGACCAGACTTCAGCAGAGTGGTCTCATGCTTGGGTCACTTACAACTAGGCTGTATTTGCCTCCAGGGCTGTGGTCACAGAGCTCCGCAAGCTGGGAGACTTAAGATAGCACTGAGACATGTTCTCCTGAAATGCAGTCCCAGAGCCGAAGTCCAAAAGAGAGGTGGATGGGCCCAGGTCCTCAGAAAGGACTGGCTGAGGAAATGTTTACTTTCTCTGAAGTATTCCTGGGGTGTGTGTGTGTGTGTGCGTGTGTTGATAATTGTGGTCTCAGGGCGGGAGCCCAGAGCCTCATTTGTGCTTGGCAAGCGCCCCCCACTGAGGTCCGTCCCCTGTCCTGTTGTCCTGTTTTACTGTTTTTATTTTTATTCAAGTTGGCCTTGAACCCACCCTGTAGCCCAGGCAGGCTTTCTGCCTGCAGTCCTTCCGCCTCCTCCTTCTGAGTAGCTGGGATTACAGGTCTGCGCCACTGCGCCTAGTTTAAAAGATAAATACACGTTTTAAAATGAGCTTGGTGGTAGGGATTGTCTAGAAGCAGGGGACAGAGGTCAGAGCAGGGACACCTAAGGCTGGTAGTGTTCAGGTCAAAGCCAGCATCTGGATGTTTGATGTGGCGGGGCTATGAGAACTCCAGGTTAGTGAGCCACAGGCCAGGCTTTCTGATTGTATGAGGCGGCTTCAAGCACAAGTCATGTGATGGGTGTGTACTCAGAACAGGAGTGTGTGAACTTGGTGCGCACAGGTGTGCATTAAGTGTAGGAGTGGACATGGTTGGTGCAGGAGCAGTGTCAGTGAGCACTGAAGTGCATGTTCTGACTCTAGGCTGGCTTGCCCTTTGCTACATGAAGACTGCTTTTGTGAAGGACCAGGTCCTGCCTCATTGCCAAATGCTGGCATGTGTATCTGTGTTCACTAGGAGACCTCTTCAGAGTCCCAGCACCCTCTCTTAGGTCCTAGGCAAGACAGGCTCATGGAATGGCAGAATGGGCCACCACCAAACTTCACAGATGGGAAATTCAGGTTGCAGACTGAGGGGCACAGAACCCCACCCTCAAGCAAGCACTCCCGAAATATCTAGTCCCCAAGGCACAGGGAAAGAGGCTGGCGTGGAAGCAGAGAAGCTGGTGCCTCCGGTCCTCATTCATGCTCTGAGAAGCCTTGATATGGGTGAGGTTTACAGTTCATGTCCTGTGACTACACACCAGGTGTGTCTGTGCTCCTTGGCTACTTCACCTTTCAGAAACCAAATGCTGCTGCCCCCTTGGCACACAGCCTGCAAGCTGAGCCCTGAGCCCCAAGGCAGTGTGCAAGCTTTGTAAGCCTGGGCATCAACTTGTCCCAAGTCAGCTAAGCAGCCAGATGTCAGCAGCATGGGGCTGGGGCCATGTGTCAAAAGCTGGGGACCACAGCTCCCCAGGAGTGGAGGAACTATTGGATGGGATCACAGAGCTCTTTTCTAGTTCCCCGGCAGGATTTCATGCTGCCTCTTTCATTTAGTCTTCTAAAAGGCCCTTCTATGTTCAGGTCGGGGAGGCTTGTGAAGGTCTCTCTTACCCTGGCCTCCTACGCAGCTGTGGATGGGCTGAGAAAGGGTTATGGAATGTCTCTGGGCTTCATAAAAAGATGGAAGTTGATCAGGTTGAATGGGAGGACTTGGCTTCTCGCGGGGCGAGGGGGAGCCCATGGGATGAGGGAATACTTGGCAAATCAAGTCTGTCTTTGGGAATACTTTCACAAATCACGTCTTTCTCAGGGGAGTTGCTCATGTTGTTGCCCTTGAACCAGTGCGCCCAGCTTCTGGGCTTTTGGTACCAATGTGCAGGGTCTAGAGGTAGCTGGAGCCCACAGCCCCAGATTGCCTGACCCCTCCATCTGAAGTTTCAGCTGGGCCTGGCGTGAGGCTGTCTTTGGTGAGTAGACAATTTACTTTCCCTGAGGCTTGAGCATCTATTCCTAGGTTAAAGTCCCCAGACAACATTGCTCCCCACTGCCCCAGAATTCATTCCACAGCTCAGAGGGGCTTTCTGGTAATAGTCCCATGACACCCACTGTGTCCATTGCAGGGATGTCAGGAGGGCATCGCTCATTTCCCAGAGTCCTGAGAGGACTTTCCTGTCTGGTCTCTTTACCAAGAATAGCTGCGCGTCGGATCAGCTGCCCCACTTTTGCCTAGAGTGGACGGTAATCATATAACGGCCCATTTTCCTGTGTGCACTGCCTACGAGTTGTCTTTGACCCACATTTGTACAAAAGGACCTTGGGGTGGGCCGTGACTTGTTCCTCAAGCTGTTTTGGTCCCCATTCTTGCACTGTCACCCTGCTGTGCTTTTGTCTTGTTTTTGAAATGAGGATGTTGCCCAGAGTAGCCTCAAATTTATAATCCTTAAGCCTCTGCCTTCCACATACTGGGATTAAAGGCACATGTCACCCCACCTAACTCCCTTCTGGCTTCTTAAACTAGGAAGACAACTTATTGGGAGGATCTGGGGAGTCTGGGTTTTAAAAAGAACCCAGGTGAACTCAGGATTTGGGAAGGGAAGAGATCCTACTGGCTCTGGGGCACTTGATCACAAGAATGTATATTGTTTGTTTGTTTGTTTGTTTGTTTGTTTTATTCAATACAGGAAAGTCCCTTGGCTTATTCCTTGATTCCTTTTATAGTCTGTCTGAGTAGCAAAGTGGGCATGCCTGAGTCACTCAGTGATGGATGGCCAAGGCTAGGCGATGGACTAACAGGGGCAGACACGGACTTCTGAAGCAGCAGAAGAGTGTCCTTGCTCTCTAGAGGTGCTGGAGAAGCATTTTCATCCGTCTCTGCCAATGGGAAGATCTGTCCTAGCCCTTTGGTCAGCTCACAGTAGACCCCGTAACTCAGCCTCTGTAGCATCTGGATCTGCAGTGTCCCACAGGTTCATGTCTGAGCATTTGCTTCCCAGCTGGTGGTGCAGCTTGGGGAGGCTGTGGAACCGTCGGGTTCATCTGGGAGAAGTAGGTCTCTAGGGCTGGACCTTTGAAGGTGCTAGCCACAGCCTAGTTCTAGATGCTCTCTGGGCTATGAAGGGCCTCCGCTACCTGCTCCCACCCCATGAATTTCACCACAGGCCTTCATTGCTATAACTGACTGAAGACCTTGTCTCACCTTTGTGTGGTTTCTGCCCCGGACTGTGTGACAGCATTACAGATGTAACTAACACTCCGCCTCCCTTGTCGTGTGGTCCTTCGCCCTTCTACAGGGTTTCTTCTTGTCTTGAAAGGACACCAGTCACATGAGATAAAGGGCCTATCCAACTCTAAGATAATCCCATCATAAGTAACTACTTCTGCAAGTGGCTTTAGTCTCATACAACGCCACATCTGAGATTCTGAGGAAGACATAAATTCAGGTACTAAATTTATCCACCCAGGTGCCAGCCACAGCTACAGCTGACTGTCTTTGGCATTTGTTTTGTTTCCTTTGCATGGCTAAGGTCTGTTCTCACTCCTGCCCAGGCTAGTTTCTTCTTGGTTTTCTCTTTGTGTTGCTGCTACTTGTTTTAGGACCTGTTTTGGCTTTTGAGCAGTATCTCACGATATACCATAGCAACTCATGATCCTCCTGCCTCAGCCTCCTGAGTGCAGAGGTTACAGGCATGTGCTCCCATGTCTGTCTCTCATTTCTGTTAAAAGTTGAAAAACAAACAAACAAACAGAAAACCAAAACAGTGGAAAGCTGATTATTCAACCACAACATAGCCTATAAGTGAGGTCACTGAGGGGGACCAGTCCCCACATGGAGTTTTGATGATCTTACAGAGACAAGCGCTCAAAATGGATTAGAACTCCCAAGTTTGGATAGTTGGGGCTTTCAGAGTGGGACTGGATTAGAATTAGATGAGAACCACAAGCCAACAGCCCAGCTAGAATTTGGTGGGAAGAACATGGAGCTGGAGGTTTTCGGAGCACAGGCTAACAGTGCGAGGAGGCCCTGTCACAAGTGTCCAGCCCACTGATGAACAGGACAGCCTATGGAGGACACCAGCAATGGGGTGAGAGATGCCTCAGCATCGAGGAACGTTTGCTGCTCTTCCATAGGACCCAAGTTTACAACCGCCTCCAGTCCCAGGGTTTTGACACCCCTTTCTGGCCTTTGGGGGTACCTGCATACACATTGCATGTACACACATACATACACACACGCACACACACTTTTTAAATAAAAGACGACAACAGCCAAGCCCACATAGACAGTGCATTATGATTTGGATTTTTAGTATCCTGACTGAAACAGGATTAAGTTCAGGCCCTCCGTATGACCCCTGAGGAAGGGTCTTCCCACTCTTCTTCAACCAAGGCTGAAGGGGTTCAGCTAGTAGAGCAGAACATGCACCATACCTGGGAGTCTTCTCCAGGAACCCCACATTCTCCTGGAAGTAAATCCAGCACAAGATTCTGGGAGGCCCCAGGGCCTGCTCTGTGGAGGCCAGAATGGGCACAGGTGCAGGGATCAGCCCTGTGCACCCTCAGGGTGGTCTCCAAGTGTTCGGCCTCACGTGCCTCCTTTTCCACGTCTTTACCCTTCACATGGAAATCTTGTGTTAATTCTGAGACATGCAGACGCTCTAGCTGGGTCTTCCAAATGGTGACCTTCCAAAAACAGGGCCGGGGTGAGGGGGAGTGGAGCCTAGGAACATAAACTTTAATCTCCCCCCCAACACCCTGCTAGAGGAAAACAAAGCAATGTGAAAGACGGGTGGAGTGGAGGGGGCTGTACTCCTTCTGACACGGACACTGGATGGGACCAGAGACACAGCCCCTCGGAGCTCAGGAGACTAGGGATGTGCCAAAGGCAGTATGGAGCAGCTTAGTAAGTATATCAGTTGCCATCTGGGTAAAGTCTCCCTTGGTGAGGGGACCAGCCGGGCAGACCCCTCAAGCGGATTCCAGCGGGAAGACATTCTGCCCGTGGTTTGTCATGAGGTTACTGCTAGCTCTTTTCTCTGCTTCCCCTCCAACCTTAGTTTATCTTTTCAAAAGTTTACCTGTGCATGTGTGTGTGCATGTGTGTGCTTGAACGAGATCAACCCCAGATGTCAAATTTCGTTTATTATCCACCTTATTTTTTTAAATTGTTTTTTTTTTTGTTTGTTGGCCTGGAGCTTATAAGTAGGCTGTTGTGGCTAGTCAGGGACTCCCAGGGATCCCCTGTCCCCTCCCTTCCTGTGCTAAGATTACCAGTGCACCCCACCACCAGCTTTTTTTTTAACGTGTTCTGGGTACCAAACTCAAATTCTCATATGTGCGCATCTTGATCACCATCTTCCCAGCCCTAAAAAGTTCATCTTTGGTGGCTTTTCATGTCATGGCTAATGAGATGCCGTATTCTACATTTAACCACCTGGGACAGCCGTTACTCCATCTATGTCCCACCCACATTCAAGGAGAGATGCCCTTAACATTGTTCTCTTTTCCACCTTTATTTCCTGGAATTTTTTTTCTAACATCTGATTTTACTCACACAATGTGGGAATGTGTAAGATGAGAGCAAAGCTGCGGTCCCATTGTCCAAGGCATGGTCCTGCATGCAGGCCTCTTAAGTTGCCTGCGTTTCCCTGGCTTTGTGGCCTACTGGCCACTAGGGGGTGCTACAGCCTCACACGCTGAGCCTTGGGCAGGCACCACTGTGGTCCTGCCCAGAGGAAAGAAGTAGGAACCAGTCATTTATGTCTTGTCCCTGCAAAATAAGGAAGCTAAAATGAAGATGCACACCTCTGACAATCAGCCCATACCTCACAAGGCCCTGATAAACACTAGGCACCGGGGAAATGACAGCAAACCCCTTGTCCCTCCCGGCCTTCCTGAAGGTTCCATCCTGGGGGCAGGTGGGACATGTGTACCTCAGACATAAACATGCTGGGTCGAATGCCATGAAGAAAATCGAGAGGGATGAAGGGACGCTGCTACATACAGGAAAATCAGCAGCAGCCTCTATGGTGGGAAGACATTTGGTCCGGGGCGGGATGGAGGCAGAGGGGACTCAGATGGACAGCTGCAAAGATGACGTACTTGGCAGGGGGATGGCAGTTCATTTCTTCCTGTTCTTTGAGCCCTTGGAGAGCAGGTCAGTGAGGACAAATCTGAAGAGGAGGAGAGCTAGCTGAAGGTGAGGTCAAAAGCGGGCGGGGCCTCCCTGGAGGAGGCCAGGATTCTAGGCTTTAAATGAATGGTTCCGGGAGCTGTCAGGTGTCAGAGGGATGACGCCCTTTGTAGGAGTTTGTGTGACTACTGCTCAGGGTAGACAGTGGAGATGGAAAAGTGAGGACCGTCTGAGAACCACTGAGCAGACTGGATGCCAATCCAGTAGGCGCCAGCCTCCCTGGAGCCTTCTCTTCAGGCCTGTTTTCTCTAGAAACCGTGCCTGCCTATGCTTGGCTTGAACAGGCCTCCAGAGTGTGTGAGCCAAACTGTTACCACATGCACCTTTGTAGTCTGCTGCCTCCCGACTGGCTTCTCTCAACGGTCTGGTCTTTGGAAACCACATGCTGAGCTCTTCATGTGTTTGACCCTTCCCCCAGCTCTCCAGCCCTACCCCATCTATGGCCACCATCCCACCAGTCCCAGTCAGTGCACCGAGGGCCACCACATGGGAAAGCCCTATACCACATGATTGCCACTGCAACCTGGAAGGAAGGCCGGCCTTCACCAACCCTGCGGAGGGACCCCCAGTCTCCTTGTTACCTTCTACTGTCCATGGGCCGAGACCCAGAACCCAGTTCCCTTTCTTTCTTTTTCTTTCTTTCTTTCTTTCTTTCTTTCTTTCTTTCTTTCTTTCTTTCTTTCTTTCTTTCTTTCTTTCTTTCTTTCTTCCTCCTCTTGCCAATCAGAAAGGTCCTGACAAAGGTACTCAGATTAAGATGTACTCTACAGCTAGCATGAAAATCAGATGCCGGCAGATGCTGTCGGGGGAAGCAGGTGTCTTTTCAGGCCCCACAATCATGGTATTGGCAGTGGTGTTGGGAAGTGAGATGAAACAGCTTTGGATCAGCCTCTCGGCCTCCACTGAGCAATAAATAGCATCTTGTTTTAATGAGCAGTGGTCCACACTCGGTGACCATTGCTGATGGAAGTGACCGCCCCACTGGCTTTGGGACATTTTATTTGTCCTACTAGGAAAGAAAGGAATTAAAAAAAAAAATCCTTGACCTGGATGCCCTTTCTGATTACAGAAAGGCTATTCCAGGCCAAGACTGTAGCCCCAGGCAGGACAGGTGAAAATCAAAAGGTGGAGATTACACCCTGGGTAATTTGCGTGTGCCTGGCAGTAGAAAACCTGAGCACTGAGTATGCAAATGAAGCCATGCAGCTTCCTGCAGTGTGGCTTGAACATTTTTCTTGTTGCCTTCCGCATGCAGTAGGAGATACATTTGAGGGCTCCGGAGACAACTCAGTTAGGCATGGCTTGACAACCTGAGTTCAAGCCCCCAAACCAATGTAAAAGGCTAGGTGCGTGGGTGGCATACCCTTCCAGTCCAGTGCTGGGAAGGCAGGGACAGAGGACCCCTGAGGCTTGCTGGCCAGCCAGCCTTGCCTAATTGGTGAGATCCAGGTTCGGTGAGAAACTGTTTCAAAAAGTGAGGTAGATGGTACCTGAAGGACAGCTGAAGGGGTGGCCTCCAGATCCCTCCCTCCCTCCCTCCCTCTCTCTCTCTCTCTCTCTCTCTCTCTCTCACACACACACCATTTGATGTTGTCATCTGATAATGACACAGGATTTCCCCTGGACTGTCTTCTGTGTCTCTCTATTGTTTTCGCATGCTTTATGAGATACGCACAGCTGATTTTATGACCTGGGTGGAGGGAATGATTGCAGTTGAGGAAATGCCACCCTAGATGGTCAGAGAAGCTGAGGCGGGTTTGGAATGCCTGCCAGTTGAGTCTGGCTGGCTCGTGGAGGATCAGCAGGATGGAGGGACTGACGCTGCATTCTGGCCGGAGATGTAGAAGCTGCGCTTCTAGCTCAGGGTTCCAACACTAGCTCAGCCTTGACCGCGGTCATGTGTACTCCGAACCTCCCGAGGAATTTCATTTTCTGTTTGTGGTTACGGTGCCCTGGTTCTACCAGGAAGCCCAGGGTTCTGTAGCATCCTGAGCAGGGTGACTTCACATGACCCCCCTTTCTCTGAGTGTGTGCCCCCACAGCCTTTGAAATTTGAATGCGCCTGCAGAGGAGTTTGCTTAACTTGTGAGACTCCAGGCCCTTTCACACCATCGTGGCCTTGGATCCCAGACAGCCCTTCCTTTATAGCCCAGCAACTGAGAGTTTATTTTTCAAATAAAAGTCTGTTTTCCCATAAAACGCTGAAGGTTTTGTGCTGTGTGGGGGAGAATGAGCTCCAGCTTTCAAGGCTTCAATTTGGAGTCTCCAAGTCTACAATTTACGTGCCAAGGGCTTCCCCAGGGCTGAAGAGGCCCTGCCCCAGCTTGCCCTGTAGAACAAACACGGGGCAGTGGGGCAGCCTGTGTGGATCAATGGGCCATTGTGCCCAAGTATAGAGCAGGAACAGAAGGACTGGGCTGAACTGGAGTAAGTGTGGTCCTTCAGCCCTGCGTCTGGGAGCACCACTGGGCGCCCTGCAGACGAACCTTCCTGAGCCTCCGGCACCTTCTCCTGAGGACACTGTTCACATTCCCTGCCAGGTGGGGTCCTGCAGGGAACTTCTGTGTACTGACAACAGAAGGGCTTAGTCCGGGCTTAGATGGTTATACTCATGTGACTCTGTGGTTGAGAGGTGAAGAAAAGCTGAGGTAGCCACAAGAGCCTGAGAGGCAACCCAGAGATTAGAAAAAAAAAAAAAAAGCCCTCTCATCCTGGGTGGGAGAGTTTAGGAAGAAGGATAACGTAGAACAGCCAAGGGGTACCCAATGGGGGACATGAGCAATGGGAGCCATAGGGACTGTACCCAAGCCAGACGCATTTACCAAGGTCAGCTCCCACTTAGAAGGAACCAGGCGTCTCTCTCAGGGTCCGTGGCCTGTGGGAAGGGGAAGAGCAAGGAGCAGATGAGCGAACACACACAGTAACTGGGGACATTGAGTGGTTATGGGGACACGTCCCAGGGCCTAGGTCTTGGGAACAGATCTATCCAGTTACTCCCAGCAGTTTAGAGACAGGAGCCTCACCCTTTAGAACAGTGGCAGCAGGCAGGTTGGTAAGGGAATGTTGTAGACTCTTCCCTGCAGGGAACTCTGAGGTACACCGGGCGTGCTTCCTTCTGTGTCTGTGGCCGTGTGTTTGGGGTTTACCTGGGGCACCACTGTGGATCTCCAATAGTGCGTCTTTTGCTGTTAGCTTTCAGAGGACTCCGTGGTACCCGGGCGTTGGTTCCGACACTGAAGAGACAGAGAATGGGAGTCACTAGCCTTCCTGAAGTGTGGCCGGAGGAGGAACTGTGGAAAGGGAGCTCACAATGTGTGTGCTTGGGAGGGATGACAGGGAGGAGACCCTGGCATACTTCATCCCTTGATGGAGATCTTTGTGAAGAATAGGGTGCTTTTCCAAAAAGCCAGGGTACAGTGAACAGAGTATGTCATTGCACACCCAACTGCGGACCAGGCCACCTCTTCCACAGTCCCCACGGAATGGAGCTTTGCCCTGCTCCTGGAAGGGCCCTTCAGGCAGTCACCAGGGCCCCCTCTCTTCTTTCCATCTCTGGTCCAGTGGCCCAGTGCCATGATGGACACAGGACAAAGGGCCGCAGGAGAGCGTGAGGAAGGCTTTAAGCACAGCGGGGGACTGCAGAGTGTGGAGGAGGCTGTATGTGCCACCTGGAGACAGATGGTCTGCAGACGGGTACCTGGGGGATATATAAACAGGAGACACAGTGTTCGCAAAGGGCCTTGAACCAGCAATCTGAGTATCTTCAGATGCTAGCATCCAGACTTAGCATGAGTTTTGCTCAATGCCCAACAAAACTAGATTTACTCTGACTGGCCTGTTCCCTGGGCACGGCTCTTTTCCGGAGGCTACAACTCACCCAGCCTTGGCCAGCCAACCTCCCTGGGACCTGTGCTCACTGGCTGCAGCTGGAGCTGTCCAGATCCCAGCAGCTGGCAGGTCCGCAGGCTCCTGAGAAACGTGACTCATCCAGCCCGTCCACAAAGAAAGGAAAAGTATGTGTGGCATCCGGGTTTCCTGAAAAGTGTAGCCATCGCATGGCACAGCTATGTGGCCTGGCACCCAGTACAACTCTAGGAGGGCGCCCTCTGGTGGCTGCCATGCACCTGTCCCCTGAAGGAGCTCCTGTCCCTGCCAGCCCAGGCTGGGCTGTGGCTGTTGGGAGTGAATCACCGAGTCTCCCAGTCCTCGCAGGCCTGACTGAAGGACGTGACACTCCTGCTGTACTGGAGACAATAAAAGCCCTTGCTAGAGAGCACAGCATCAGCGTCCTTGTCCTCACCGGTTTACTGCGCAAGCCTTCCCCCACCCTCTTTTGAGACGTGGTTCTTACATAGTTGTCCAACTCACTTGGTAACTAGGATGACCTTGAGCTTCTGATCTTTCTACCTCCACCAAGTACTGGATTGCAGGTGGTGTACGTGGTGCTGACGGTTGAGGCCAGAGCTTCATGCATGTTAGACGCATGTTAGACAAACACTGTGCTGAGCTATGTCCCTAGCTTCTTTCAATTCCGTTTTAAAAGTAGCATTCCATGTTGACAATTTCAAACTTACAATAATAATAATAATAATAATAGGTGGAGAATGGTAGAGAAAGACTCCTGACTTCTGCTTCTGGCCTCCACATCCGTGCTCACACAGGTACACCTGAATGTGTGTGCAGCAGAAAACACTGGCCCGATATACACACATTAAAACATGTTTAAACAGTCTAAAGGGGTCTCTTGTCTTTTTTAACCAACTCACAAAGCTAACATCCTTCCACACTTGCTTAGATCCCACATCTGTCTATCTGTCTATCTGTATGTCTCTTCCCTCCCTCCTCCTCCCCAGGCAGTGCTTGCCTGTATAGACTCAGAGCAACTGAGAGTGGGTTACAGGAACAGCATCCCCTAACCCAGTGCCTCTCAGCTTTCCTGATGCTGCAACCCTTTAATACAGTTCCTCGTGTTGTGGTGACCCCAACCATAGAATTATTTTCGTTGATATTTTGTAACTGCAATTTTGCTAGTGTTATTAATTGAATCATAATGTAAAGATCTGCTGTACAGGATATCTGATCTGTGACCCCAGGGATCTTGGCCCACAGGTTGCAAACCACCACCTAGCCCCTTAAGGCTTTATGAAAATAAGGTGTTTCCGCCACAGTATAACTATCAAGTCCAGGAAACTGATATCAACCAAGAGTGCTTAGCTCCAGTCGGGCTTTGTTCGCATTCAGCAAATTGTCCTAATGACATCCTTTTTGGAAGCACCCCAGACATGACTGAGTCTGTGGCCCCGGCTCTCCTGGCCCTCAGCTCCCCACAGCTCCTCTGTCTGTCTCATCTTCCATGACCTCAGTACTTGCCCGGGCCGGCGGCTACAGGCCACAGCCAGCCATTGTGTGGCTGCCCTCACTCCGGGTGTGCCAGCACTTCCTCATGATCAGACTCAGGGTTAGCTGTTGGCAGGCAAGCCTCAGGCCTGCTTCCGTGTGCCTGGGCCTCACAGCGGGGAGCCCGTGACTGTTCCAGCACCTTCCTGGTGATAGGAGCCCTGGTGACCAGCCGGAACCTGTCTGCACTGTGAGGCTCTCCACTTTATTATTAAAGTGTTTGTTTCCCTTTGTGATAAGTCAGCGCTCTGGGGCAGCTACTTAGAATATTTTATAAACAACCTTTCTCACCCAACTTTGACTCGCTACTTTTAGCAGCAATCAGGAATCTTGCCTAAGCTGTGACGGGCGCCACAGAGTGACATTCTAATTCCTCACTAAGTCTGCATTAGCTGTTGGATGGGGAGTCTTTCTCAGGGAAGAGCCGCCATCTTCCCGTTCTCAGGAGCGATGTATTAAGGTTCTGGATTCCCCATCTCTTTTGTCAATAGAAATTCTTCACATCCATGGTTAGGATTTGTGGTTCCCAGGAGATTTTCTCAAATGTGTGGCCTTCTTACTTCTTCTTTGGGGGAGTGTGTGATGGGGCCTCTGGCCCATTTGTTTTTTTCATTCAAGATTCATCGGAGAGAGAAAGAGAGAGAGAAGAAGAGAGAGTGTATGTGTTTACGTGCACCACATGCATGTGAATGTCTACCAAGGCCAGAAGAGGGCCTAGGATTCCCCAAAACTGGAGTTATAGGGAGTTGTGAGCCAGCTGGTGTGGGTGCTAGGAACTGAACTTGGGTCCTGCGAGAGAGCAGCCAGTGATCTCAGTCTCCCCAACCCCTCCCGCCTGTCCTCAATTGTGTCATCTGTATTACCGGTTTACAGGGATTTTGGAAACTGGGTAGTTTGCGGATATATGACTTGCGAATACTTTCTCTTCTGTGAGTCTGCTTCACTCTTTTGATGAAATCCTTTGATGCACACAAAACGTCTGGTTTGGGGGATGACCAGAACCCACCGTTCCTTTGTGCTTGCTCCACGTAGACGTTTGAATTTGTGGAAATGAAGGAAGGGGAGGGGACGGAGGAGGTGGGTGCTGGCGATTACAGTTTGTCCTCAAAAGTATGACCCGAAGGTGACAGCCGTGACGATGAGGACCCGGGCTGTGGGAACAGCCGGTGCCATGGCATCCGTGGCAGATGCTGTGCTGCTCGTGGGATGTTGTCTTTCGTCATCCCTTTAAGATGTCTGAATGAGCTGGGCCTGCTGTGTAGCCGTCTGTGTTACAGGAGAATCGCTGAAGAACCGTTTAATTTGCTCAAGACTGCAGTGGAGCCGGGTTTCTCTCGGGGGTTGCATTTGACCAGAGAAGGGGAAATCTTTCTATCTGCCACCTCATTTTACCCCCCCCCTTGAGAAGCAACCAATCAAAGGCAACCCAAGATTCAGACCTCACAGTCTGAACCTAGTCATTGAATTCCCAATTGAATGAGTGGATTCAGTAGCAGTTGGGGTCCTTCAAAGGAACCCCAGGTCCCAGAAAGTGGCATCCCCGCTCAGGTGCCTGGCAGGTGAGGTTAGGCCAGCCAGATGCTGGCTTTTGGCCAAGCCTGGGAACTCATAGGTCTTCTTTCCCCTGCCACAGCTGGGCCACATCCCTATCTTGCTTTGTTGCTTTAATCAAAATATCTGATGTTTAACCTTTAGATCTACCGCTCCAGGGCCCTCTGAGCCCAGGATCTGTCTTCTGGGCTACAAAGCAGCTGATCTTTGCCCTCCCCACTTGTCTTTGGGACCTATGGGGCCGTGGGCCTGATATGCTTTTACAGTGAACTTGATGAGCGGATCCTGTCAACTCCTGACTACAGGGACCCCAAGAAAGGACTAAATGAGGCCTCCGAGACCCCTGCATGGGCTCATGTAGCCCCTTCAAGTCTTGGAGATCTACGGATTCCGTACTTCTTGGTTCCAACATTTTGACTAAAGATAATTGTAGCTGTAGGATTTCACTTCTCTGTATATGTGTGCCGGGGTGCATACACTCTATCCCTATCTCTGTACATGTGTGTGTGGGTGCATGCATCCTATCCCTATCTGCTTTATTCCCTTGAGACGGGACATCTCATTGAACCAGGCTGGGGCTTGATGTTGGTTCAGCTAGATTGGCAGTCAACAAGCCCCAGCAATCCTCCTGTCGCTGCCCTCTTCGATGCTGGGGTTATAGGAATGCACAGCCACACCTGGCTTTTTATGTGGCTTCTGGGGATCCTAACCGAGGCCCTCACGCTTGCATGTTGAAGGAGAGAGAGCCGCCGCGCCTCTTACAACACTTGCACAGCAAGCACTCAGCACTTCGCTGTGTTTTGGGCAGTAGGATTGACCAAATCTCAGTAGGCTTAGACGGCATTGGTGTGAGCTGAGCTGGGTGAACTGAGTTTATCTTTGCCAAAATAAACACTCTCATGTCACTCATACCCTCCCAACTCCAGTGTCGCCCCCCCCCCCCGGTGCCACGAGGCTAGGTGTGACTCTGAGTGTTCTGGGGTGACTTGGAGCCACATGGTTGCCTGAGTCAAGTGGGGAGGGCCAGGCCTCAGAGGTGTGACTCAAACACAGTCCCTGAAGAAGGAATAAGGGAGGCCCTAAGGGCAAGTTCACTGAGAACGAAGTGCAGCACAGCCTTTAGAACGCTCTGTGAAATATGACACACTATTTTGCAACCGGCAGGAGTGCTCTTGCCAGTGTACACACTGCTCCCTGATCCAAATGGATCTCTACCTCATACCCCAAAGTTTTGATTGGCAGCAGCCTCTCAGGGACCTGGGTACTTTTCAGGCCCCATGAGGGTCACAACCCTCCAAGGGTTGAGAGCGAGATTTTGTGAGATTTTGTCGGTGTGCCCTCAGTTGCTTTTCCTGCATCCCTGCGACAGAGAAGCAGCTGCTGGGTCCTAACTGTACGTGAATGAGGAAGCTGTGGAGTGGGTCAAAGATCCCAGTTCTCTTCCAGACCACTCTGGAGGCCTGGAGGTTCCTGTGAACGTCTGTCCCTGGATATTCCTAATTGAACAACAGAGGCTGGCCTCCTCCCAACATGTTGAGAACATAGGAAAGTGCTTTGGGGAAGTCTCCCCACACAGGACGTGTGAACGCACTTACCAGGCAAGTTGTGACCTCTGGGTGGGGACTCCAGCCCTGGAACACAGGCATTACAGTCCTCGGCAGCTCTGCACTAGATTGAGAGACGCCCTTCTCATGAACGGATCAAGGTGCCCGAAGTGAGATGATGATGCACCCTGGGTCTCTCTCAGCTGCCTTTGTCCCCTCTAGGTCATTGTGACAACTTTAGTGAAATTTGTCATGACATCCAGAGTAGCTTCGGTGGTAATGAGGGTTTAATGGCTTTTCTGAAATGCGATTTTAGTCAAGAATCATTTCTGTGGGCATTCCATAGACTTCTAGATAGCAAGAGAATGAAATTGTCCCTAGCCGTGTCATTTGATGAGGCTAAAGCTCTCAGAGTCCTATACGCTACTCAGTCATGTGGAGGGGGTCCTCTGAGGGTACAGGTGGAGGTTGGGTAGCCACCATGGTATCCTCAGCAGAGACTAAGAGCCACACTGGCCAGTACTGGATAGTTGCCAACGTCAAGTCTAAAATATGCCCAGCTGACTGGACAGCAGGTATCTGTATGTCTTAGCATGTCTTCCTTGTATGGAAACATGGCCAGTCACCATCAGGAACCCTCCAAGGATTAAACAGATTATCTGCATGCTTTAGATTACAGGGTCACCAGGGAGCTCTCAGGACCACAACAGCACACTCACTACAGCCACAGGGCAGAGGTGTGACCTGCAGTGTGTGCTGTTCCCAGAGCGTGAGAACACCTCGTGTATACCCTGGAGTACCTCGCCTGTCTATGGCTCCTTTGACCGCCTGTCTGTGACTATGACCTCCCCTGGCCCCGGCACTGCCATTTATTGAACAGTCTGATTCTTACCTGTTTTTCTGTAATTGACCTTGTGGCATCCATCACATCTATGAAACCTGAACCTTTGTGTAAGAAGACTCAGGCCTGTGGGCATCCTCTGGCCCACTGCAGTGAGGAGCAGGGCTTGACTACAAAGGTCAGAGAGCTGTCCCAGTCCCTCCCTGGGTTCCAGGACAGTCAGCCTATGCATGCTGTTGCCCAGAAGCCCCACCTGCGTCCCTGGCCCACTTCACTGCGGCAGAACCACCTGCAAGGATCCCATCAGCGCATGCTTGCTCTGTTTCTCTTATGGGATGGGATCCCCGAGCGCAGCACTTTCAGTCTGGCTAGAGAGAAGATTGACATACAAGACAAAACAATGGCGCAAGCTGTGAGCGCGAACTATCCCAAGGCTGTGGGCTTCAGCGCTTAGTAATCTTTCTTGCTGCTGAGTGCAGAGTTATAGCTGGAAATCTAAGCTGACAGCGACAGTGAGAATGCGCAGGAATGTACCCGTAATGCCGCCACAGCCCATTCATCTCCGCAGTTGTGCCCAGTTGTGGATTTCCATGATGGTCTTCATTTGCTGTAGAGAGAAGCTTCTTTTTGAGGGATGAGAACTACAGTTACATCTGAAGATTTAGAGCTAAGAACTGTGTGTGTGTGTGTGTGTGTGTGTGTGTGTGTGTAGGGGGTGTTTTCTAGGTCCAGCCATTTACTTGCAAATTTCATGATTCATTTTTCTTTACTCCTGAATAGTATTCCACTGTGTATATATATACACCACATTTTCATTATCCAGTCATCTGTTGAAGAACATTTCATTTTCAGAGGGACTGTTTCCATTTTTATTTCCTGGCTATTGTGATAAAGGTAGCAGTGGACATTGCTAGAAAGTATGGTGTATGATGTATTGCTCAGGGTACATGGTGGAAGGAGGGGGTGGAAAGATTATAAAAGCCAGAAATCCAGGAAGTCTGCTGTAAAGCAGCCTCTTCTAGAAATGGCTGTATAAACAAGATAGGAACAGTGGCAGTATCAAAATACATGCTAAGGGGGGAATTTTCATGGGGTCCCACTCCTAGACAAAGAGCTACAGAAAACTAATGACTGCTGGAGAGCTAGAATTAGCCTCCCGCTGGGATGAGCTAGGATGAGCCCCCTTATTGGTGATGTAATACAAAGTTGTCGGACCTGAAACCACATACATGCAAACAAAAATAGACTAGCAAGCTATTTGTCTGTACATTTATATGTATGTAACAATAAAGAAAAAGAGGCTATCAATCCAAGGACAGGCATAGGAAGAGGTAGAGGGGAGGATACCTGGGAGGAGCTGGAGGCATGAAAGGGAAGGGGACAGTGATGTAATTCTATTTTAATTTCAAATGTATTAATTTTTTGAAAGAACACATATTAAAATACACCCTACACTTGTGGGCTGGGGAGGTGGCCCAGTGGCTAAAGCATTTGCTGTACATGCTTGTGGATTGGAGTCTGGGTCCCCAGAGCCCTTGTAAATGCTGGGTGGCTGTGGTGGCCTGCCCAGAACTGCAGCCTCAGAAGGTGGAGACAGGATCCTTAGCACAAGTTGGCTGGTGAGACAGGACTTGTCCGTGAGCTCTGGGTTTGCCTGAGAGACTCTGTCTCAATGAAGAAGGTGGACGAGGTGCTGAGTATGACTCCCAACACCAACCTGAGGCTTTTATGTGTACACACACAAGCTCACACCGTGACACACATGCACCCACAAGCATGCAAAAAATCATACATGGAAAAAAGAGACATGATTTAAATCATTTAGCATTACACCTCTCCCCCAAATTTTGTAGAACTGGGGTTAGAATGGTGTCCTGTGAGGGTATCTGCTGTCCCCAATCTCACTCCTGTTCCTGGTTTGTGCCATTCAGGACTCGTTTTTTAAGGCATGATTTAGAAAGACCCAGGCCACTTTAAAACACAGTTCCACCCCGTGAGTTCTCCCATCCCTCTTTTCAGGGCTTCTCTCTCCCAAAACTTCCTTAGTGTAGACTTCCATGCCAGGCCAAAAGAGCTCTGGCTGGACCTTGCCAACTCCTCCTCATCTCCCCCTTAGTAGCAGCCAGTGACCCTGAGGACACAGAAAATTCTCTTTTTCCCTTCACCCAATTGGTCACATTCTTAAGTTGCTCGACAAAGACCCCCGAATGCCCCTGTTGGGTAAGTTCAGAGCAAAGGCCAGAGCTGGGCAGCAACAGTGAGTCCTGGTCCCCACAGCAGAGGGGTTGTCTATTCCTCTCCGGGCTTAGCCACCTGGAAACCCCAAAGTGACACGAGCTCTTCTTCTTGGCACTTCAAACGCAGGGTCACCTGCAAGTTGGTCAGCACTCCTGGCATGTCATGGGCTCCCATGGGGATGCAGATCGGGGTTTTCAAAACTGGCTCTTTTGCCTTTAGACTTTCCAGCCTGGAGGTCAAAGGTGAAGTGAAGACTGTGGACTCTTGCATATTCTCTTTTTCCCAGTGAACTCACTAAGGCAGGGCCTGGGGGACCTAGCGGGGACTTTGACCTGGGGCCCTCTCATGGTATTGTGTGCATGCAGGAAGGAGTATGGCACAGAGGGAAGACAGGTTCAGATTCATCTGAATCAGGGTTCAAGTCCATGCCCCCCACCCTGACGTGTCAGCTGCCACTCTGACTCTCAGCTATTCATCTTTAGCTGGCATGGCTATCGAAACCTGCCCTTCAGCCTTGTAGGGGCAAAATGAAAAGACAGCTGTGAAGTTGCCCGGTGCCTTGCTTGGTTTGTAAGAGACTCTTGGTAAATGGTAGTTATCTGGATAATGAAAACACCGTTCCTGGAGAACAGCGGTGTCTTTGAGTGGTCTACAGCACCCAAATCCCCTCAATCAGTGGCTGCCTAGAACATTCCCCAGAGGTTTAATCACCACCTGCTGAGTGAATGTCCAGATAAACACAAGTCACTGCCGCTGCCTCCATTTGCTCTTCATTTCCCTTATAAATTGAAACTCGTCTGCTCTTAGTCGGTACTTTGAGATATCTCTTTCCACATAGTCATATTTCCCAGCGTCAGAATGCTCACATCGTTAGCTGGGGAGATGGCTCAGTCAGTGAAGTGTTGCCCCAGAGGCATGAGGACCTCAGTTCGGATGCCCAGGACCCGCATTAAATCTGGACCCAGCCCCATGCTCAACACCCCATACTGAGGAGTTAGGACAGGAAAATCCCTGGGGTCATTGCCAGCCACTCAGTCTAGCAAATTGCCAAGCTCCAGGTGCAGGCCTCAAAAAAGAATGAGGAAAACGATTGAGGAAGGCAGCCCACATCAACCTCTAGCCCCCATGCGTGTGCACACAAATACACACACCCACTGTGTGTGCATGTACTCACATTAATAATGAACACTACAGCATCTTTTCACACTCTTTTATTAAAACATGTTCCCTCTGTATGTATGCTCAGTGTGTATATTCATGTATGTTTCCTCTGTATGTGTGCTCAGTAGTCCTTCCAGATCTTTGCACTCCACTTCTTATTTTACTATGTTACATAGTTGTTCATTTATTTATTTTTTTTTTCATTTTTGTCTGGGGATAGGTCTTGCTGTATAGCCCAGGCTGATCAGGAACTTGTGATCCTTCTGTCTCGACTTCCTTAGTGCTACAATTAAAGGTGTGTGCCAACACGCCTGGATCACTATAGTTTTAAATTGAGAAAAGTTTAATTTTTGTTTTAAGCAGAATTTATTTAAATTCTTAAAAAGCTAAACGTGAAACTCTAAAATCTGCGCACTTCATCTTCTGCAGAGTTTCATCACAGTAAGTTTGGGCCACTGAGTTTTGACCACAGGGATACCCTGCTACTGTACTGGAGGCCTGGCCAGATTGAAGGGCTGGCTTCTGGTGGCCAAAGTACTGAGCCACTGGCATCTTGCAGCTTAGAAACCTAAAGTGTACCCCAAGAATGGAGACCAGCTCATCATGACTGGAACAAGGGGCTCACATGGGGAAGTGGGGACAACCCCAGCAGCTGTACCAGGGCTGGTTCCCCAACTTCACAGCATCCAGTACAGCTCTCAAGTTCCCGCCATCACGAGGAACTCAGTAGAGATGACAGAAGAGAAGCCGAGACAAAGCTTCCCGATCCCCGCTGTCAGTGAGAGGACAAAGGGGCCACCACGACAGAGACAGGCTGGGGCAGACAGAAATACAGGATGAGGCAGGGTCTGATCCAAGATCATAGGCAGCCACTCCACGGCTTGCAGGCCCCACAGGCATGAGATAGCAAATGCGCGTTCCCCTGTCTGCTCTGCACAGTAGCCAAGGTGAGGCCCTGGGGACAGCAGGTCTAGGGCAGGAGCTGTCACCCTGGAGTCCCCTCCTGCTGCTGCTTTTCTCTTGGCTGTGACTAACACCTGTCAGAGGCTGCTGAAAGGAGGATGTCTTTACTTTGGTCCCTAGTTTCAAAGGGATTTCAGTTCATCGTGCTGGGGAAAGCATGGCAGAGGGACGTGAGGCCCAGTTTGTTAACATGGTGTGAGTCAGCAACTGTCAAAGAGGGTCAGAACCAGAACAGGCCCACCCTGTTCCTTCGTTCCACTAGCTGGACTCCTGACCACAGCCTCCCCCAACAGTACCACTAGCTAGAGACCAAGCGTTCAATCGTGTGTCTGTGAGAGACAGCCCACATTCAAACCTTAGCACTTCCGCTGTATGGCAACCTGAACTGCCCTCATCACAGCTCCCACCAACTCGTGCTTTCCCACGGTGTTGCTCTCAGTAGGGAACCATTGTTTTATCCAAGGGTAACTGGAAGTGCTAAACTCGTGGGAGAGAGTGGTAAACCCCGCAAAGGGCAGCCAGGCTTGAACTCACAGTGGCTTCTTGAGGGTTTGGGTCCTCCTCACAAGTTGAGTGTCCCCATCTTGTCTCCCTAAACCTCCTCATTTCCAGACGCTATGTTAAATAGCAAAAATGATACCAGTATTAGTGCAGTTGTTGAAGATGATACCATCTAAACAGGGAGATGAGAGGATCCAAGCTAATCACTGTCAGCACAGGGGCCATTTGGCTAACTCTTAGGTGAGCGGTTATTCGGGGGAGCGTCCACACAGATTCCATCACCACTAGTTTAGATTATTGGAACTTGGTTTCTAAACATTTTAATGTGTGTGTTTCTGAGAATGGGTTGTGCATGTGAATGCTGGTGCTGATAGAGGCAAAAATTTAAAAAAAAAAAAAGAGGAAGGAGGGCTGGCATCTGGTTCCCCTGGTGCTGGGGTAACAGGTGGTTGTGATCTGCCTGTCATGGGTGCCAGGAACTGAACTCAGATTCTCTGAAAGAGCAGTACAAAGTACATGCTCGTAGCCACTGAGCCATCTCTCTACCCCAGACCGTTAGAGCTTGAAATCCTGCCATGACCTGGTCTCACCCCAGCTAACAAAGGTGGCCACTGGGTCCCATAGATAGGAAGAGGCTTTCTCAAGGTCACAATGCTACTTAGTAACAGAGCAAGTAACTTTCTTTAGTAAAAGCTACCCAAAAAGCAAGTTTGTTTCTCTCTCACACTCGCTCTCGCTCTCTCTCTCTTGCTCTCTCTCGTTTGTTTGTTTTTTTTTAACCCTATTATTTACTTACAACACATGTATGAACTAGAGGTTTCATGCTTTGTCAGGTCGGACATTGGGCTTATGGTAAATGAGATCAGCATTCCAGTCTTGCCTCTGTCATTGGCCACAGGAGCTTGGTTGAACCTCACTTCCCCATCTACAATACAAGGAGTTGAATGAGGTTCCCTCCAAAATCTGAGTTCTGCCTTACGATTCTTAGCGAGTTGGGTTCCATTCTGGCCTGAGACCTGCTGGATCCTAGGGCAGCCCTATCTCGCCTCAAAGATAATCTTGCTGTGTCCCCTAGAAGAGATTCAGCAGTCTAACCCTGGTGCTCTCTGGGCTTCTCCTCGGGCAGCCTCTGGAGCCTTCTAGCTCTCTGAGCCCCGAAGCACATGCATCAAAATAGTTGTGTGATGTCATGTCATAATGGGAATGTGCTCTGGCCAATTGGTGCCAAGAATTGTCTGTACAGGGTGGTTTCCTTTTACAGTCTTCTTAAAGAGACATCACGCAGATCCGCACATGACTAGCAGGCTAGTGCCGGCTCTGCCTACTTGGGCTCCCCTCCTGCTTTAAGTTTAAAGAGAATAAATAACCCGGAGCTTGTCAGTGAGCCGGTGACCTTAACTACATAAACAGATCCCCTGCAAGGCTCTGTTCGTACCTCCAGTGGCTTCTTGCCTACTTAAGGACTGGCAAGACGACACTCCGGCTGCCGGGAGAGGAGAGGTGCGGCCAGTCAGGACTGCTTTTGCTCAGAAGTCTCGGACCTGAGTGAGGCTGCTGAGAGATTCCCTGTGGCTGTTGGGCTGGTCCTGAAGCATGACCCTCTTCTCATGCTAATCTGAGAGATCGTGGGGAGGACAGTCAGACCCACGGGCTGTGGCTGAGCTTGACTGCCCCTCACAGCAGGGTAAGCTGTGACTCCCAGGGATCCTGCACCTGACAGCTGATGCTGCTCCCCTTCTGCTGAGCCCCTGGTCCCCAGCTGTGGCTCATGCTGGTTCTTCACGTTCTGATATGTTCACCTGTCACCGCTTCTGTGGCCACAGTGACTCATGAAGCGCTTTGGAAGTCTGAGGGGCAACAAGAAACCCAAGGACCAAAACCGAAGCACCCAGAGGCGCCAGTCGGAACCCCATGGCCTTTTTGGTAGGACCCTGTTCCTTTCTGTTTCTCTGATATCTCATGGTATGTGTATGCTTGTGTGTGTGTGTGTGTGTGTGTGTGTACACCTGTCTGAGTATTGCAAGTTGCTACTTCTTGCTCTGGCATAGCCCTGAGGCAGGGGGTTCAGGTAAGAGGATGATTACTGCCATAACTGGTGGCCATGCTCCTCCTAGTAACTGCCCGGCCAGCATCATCACTCTTCCTGAAGTGGTTTTCTTGCTCCAGCTCACCTGACCCCGTGGGGTTCAGGGATCAATTGAGATTGTTACTGGTTTGGGGAAAAAAAAACAGTGGCTTAAGGAAGACGGGGGATGCATGGAAACTGCCAGCTTGTGTTGTTCCAAATGGATTGTGTGTGTAGGGAAACCCATCCATTAAGAGGAAGGGACTCCATCCCCTTGGTCTCCGGCAAGAGAGCGGGTGGGCTGAGGGTTGCCTGGGAGGAAAAACACCTGCCGTTTTTGTGTCCCTTGGGGAAAAACTGCTTCTGGGACCTGAGGTTCAGGGAGTTGAGATCAGCACGGCTGGGAAAGCTGGTTGCATATCTATGCTTCATTTCCTGGACCTGCTGAAGTGGAAGCTCATGTGTTGTGTTCATATGAAGCTCTACAGGTGGAGCCCAAGTTTCTTTACCTCCTAGGGATCCGGATGATATCTGACCACTCGACCTTGGATGGTAGATGTCATGTTTTGGGGCTGGAGGTATGACTCATTTGAGTACTTGCCTAGGGCATGTGTGAAGCGTTGGGTTTAACCCCAGCACTGAGTAAAACTGGGCAGGGTGACACACACCTGTAATCTCAGCACTCGGGAACTGGAGGCAGGAGGATCAGAAGTTCAAGGTCATCCTTGGTCACAAATCAGGTTCAAGGACAGTTTGGGCTGCACGAGACCCTGTCTCAAAAAAAAAAAAAATAGAATGTGACATTTCAACTGGTAAAAATTTGTCACAGGTATAATAGTACTTTGACAGGACATTTGAGCAGTAAATATAAGGTGTATATAATATATAAGGTACAATCTGAAAAGAAAAAAGGATGTTCTGTCTGCCTGTACCTCCTGCCACATCAGTACTCCAGAGAACCTCAGTGGTCTGAGGAGGGCTAGCATGGAGATGGGGATTCCTGGAGTCAAGGAGTTTTCTGTCTCATGAAAGAAAAAAAAAAACCTGCAAAATAAACCAAACGGTAGAATCCCATTGAGTGTCAGGGTGAATTTACGGAGGAGTGGGGTGCCTGTCTCAGCAATGTGGGAAGGAAGATGTGTCGTCTAAACCAGAGACGCCAGCGATTCATCTAAAAACAGGACTTCCTTTTAGATAACAAAGAAGTAAATGCCAATTTACTACAGAATTAAATCTGACCCTGTTATTGAACGAAAAGTCTGGTTTTGCTAATGGGGATAGGCACGCAGACCTGTTATTAAACGCCTGGTGTGTGCCAGACAGTGGTTTCGGCCCTGGTGTGTGAGATCTGGCTGCCATCCCATCTCCTAAGCTACCGGGATCAGAAATAATATTTTCATCTCCACCAAGCATCATAAGAGCTCGCCTGCAAAGGCTGGCTCTGCCCTCGGGGTCAGGGACATGGGGGCTCTCAGAACCTTCCTCTGGAGCTTGGGGCGCAGGCAGTTCTCGGGCGCCAGGGCTCTGGGCTCTAGGTTTTCCCTTTAGTTAACATCACACTGAGTTAAGGGCTGGGCAGCTCCTCCATAACATCAGGCCTGGACCCCCTGAATGAAAGGAAGCTTCCTCCCAACTCTGCTTGGGTAATCCAGCCCACTCTGTGAGACCATCCAGGTCTCCACCCAGGATTTCCTGGGCTCTGAGGAAACATGTCCCCCACAGCTCAAACTGTCCTCTCCAGCCATGTTTCTTCTCTGCTTAAAAATGATAACCTCAAAATGCCCCTTTCCAGTGGGGTCACTCTATCTGTCTAGCAAGTGCCACTTTGGTGGAAGATTTTATGTTCTTTGCACCAAGGGGAATTGCACACAAGCCTTTTCTTCTATGGGAGTTTGAGGTGCCTGCCTGTGCCTTATTCTCTGGGTCCCCAGAGAAAGCCTTAGGTGGTCAGCGCCTGCCTCTTCCGCCCTTTGGCTCTCCTCTGCAGCTGGGCAGTTGTCTTAGTCAGGGCTTCTATTACTGCGATGAAACACCATGACCAAAAAGCAAGTTGGAGAGGGAAGAGTTTGTTGGGCTTACACTTCCACATTGTGTGTCCATCCTTGAAGGAAGCCAGGGCAGGAACCTGGAGGCAGGAGCTGATGCAGAGGCTGTGGAGGGGAACTGCTCACTGGCTTGCTTTCCGTGGTGGTTCTTATAGAACCCAGAACTACCAGCCCAGGGATGGTACCACCCTCGGTGTGCTGGGCCCTCCCCCGATCAATCGCTAAGAAAACGTCCTACAAGGTTGCATACAGCCTGATCTTATGGAGGCGTTTCCTTAATTGAGGCTCCCTCCTCTCGAATGACTTTATAGCTTGTGTCAAGTTGACATAAAACCATCCAGCACAGCCATATTCCACAGAGACTATTAATCCCAACACATGGAACTACTCCCTGTGGGGACAGGACAGATGCACACTGCCTTTCATCCAGGGTCTTCCCTGCTGGCTTCCAGCCAAGTGTCCATGCCTTTGTCGCACACACATGCACACTTACACATACACACGTATACAGAGTCATAGGTTCACAGGCTTCCTCCACACTCACCCATGCACCCATGCACACTTGCACTGGCCTCCATGCAGCTGTCCCGGAGCCTTGTGCCTTCCCAGAACAGCTGGAGAGGATTAGCAGCAGGCTCGGGTCTGCCCTGTCCCAGAGCCATTGACACTGAGCTGTAGGTCTTTCACCAGGAAGTAGGAGGCTGTCGCTGGAAAACTGACCGCCTGGGTCACAGGGTGCTGGGCCCAACTGAACGTGGACTGTGACCGCAGCTACGCAAAGGCAAACCTCGCACATGGAGTTTTGTGCTCTGCGGGCCAGGCAAAATTTCCATGCGTGCCTTCCTCTTGTCTCTTCAGTAGAGAGAGATCCAGACTGGGTCAACAGAGATAACAGCGATGATGTAAAAGGAGATCAGGAGGGAAACAGCGCTACACAGCCTCATTTCTACCCTCTGCAGTATGGGCAGAATTAAATAAAACCTGGTTGGCATGAGACCCTGACCTGTGAACACCTGTGGCTCTTCCACTGAGCCCAGCTCAGCAGGATCACGCCACGACTTTGTGAGAAGCCTCGTTCTACACCATCAAGCCTTTCACTGGCACAGCTGTCTGGTCCCCACCCACACAGACCTGGAGTGTACGTGGCCCTAGGAGAACACCCAAAGCTCTGCCTCAGAGGTCAAGGCTGAGAAGCAAGGTCTGTCTGAATGCTCTGTCCTTTCCTCAGTGACATTCTCTCCCATCATGGTTCTCTTTCTGTCTCTGTTGTCCATACCCCCCACACACACCTGCTGGCCCTGAGTGTCTTGAGTGAATTTGCTGTAAACAACCCAATACAGTCTTTAACTTTTCATAGTAGGAATTTTCAGTCATACACAGGAGAGTATAGTGGCACCCATCTCCAGGCCCAGCCGTGTCCCATATCCTCATGGTTCCACTGGCTCCACTTTCTGCTGGCCCCTAGCTCTGGGGACGCAGCAGCAAGCAAACGTCAATCCTTTGTGGGACTTACAGTCCCGTGAGGGTAGAAGGACAGTGAGGCTCTTTGTTTAATGGTGGCAAAATATACATAGCACATAGCACAGCATTTGTTGTGACTCGGTCACGTTAAGGATGGCTGAAACTGGAGTGAGGGGAGGGTTGAGCTGAGCTTCAGCTGGGCCTTCTTCCACATGGCCCTGTAAGCCTGGCCTCTGCCCAGACCTGGTGTCCATCCCTTCTGTACCACATAGAAGACTAGAGACACAGTGAACTTTTCGGTTAGGACAAGCGCCTTCCTAGGAGGACAGTAACATTTCAGTGATCAATGGAGCAGTGTCTGGGACCAGGAGCCAGCCACTGGCCACTCAGAAATGCTCATCTCTAGTTCATGAACCTACCGGGGCCAGGCCCACCTCCTGCCTACCTCACTCTAGCCTGGATCTGGAAGCCTGCCATCTGTGGGTCATTTCCCTGAAGAACCAGTCCACATGTAGCCTGGACATGGAATGGGCCAGCCTCCGATCTGGTTCTCTCCAAGAAGCTGAATCAGTCAGTGACAAGTAATGGAGTGGCGGAGGCACCTTTCCCCGGGCAGTGATAACTGGAGGGAGGGTGAAAGAGGCAAGGGCCAGTTGACCTTTCCCTCTCCTGATCCCCTCCCAGGTGCCCTAAGTCATTGCTCTGACCAGAGCACTGTGCACGTTAGGAAGATAAAACTGACCCACAAAAGCCCATTAGAAACTGACCTGAGAGAATACAGGGCTGTCAGTGAGGAGCATGCTGGGTGGCTTGGGGCTCCCAGGAGCAGTGTGACTTTGGAGGGAGGCTCTTCTAGAGATCCAGGCTCTGAGCAAACTTTCAGTAGTGGGCAAATGATGCTGGGCCCAGACTAGAAGGTACCAGAAACTAGAACAAGCCTATCGAACCAAGAAGAAATAGAAGAACGGGGTAGGGATGGGAAGTTAGAAAAGAGCATGAGTTCAGGAGATGCCTTTCAGGGTTCCATAACCCTGTGCTTGGCTTAACACCACAGTCAGTCCCTGGTCCTGCCACCACAGTCTTTAAACCTGGCCAACAAAGAGCCGTGGTGTCCAAGGTGATGTGATCACTCAGCTTCCAGGCCTTGGAAAACACAAGAGCTCAGTTCCTGCAGAGAGTGAGCAGAATCCATCCTTCTGTTGTGATCTGTGCTCCAGGAACTGAGAAGGAAAAACATGTGAATTCTGAACACTCTAAAGAACAAATCAACACTGAGCGTTCTCTGAAGCCGGGTGGTTTCTTACACCACCCTGTATCCTTGGCCCCAAGCCTCAGTGGGCCCTACTGCTTTCCCCTAAACTTCTTATGCAAGGGCTGGGTGCAGTCTTAGCCCCGGGGGAGCATCGCCTCCCCAAGGATCTTAGTCTTCTGTGGCTGGGTGTAGAGGCGGCTTCCCAGGAGAAATGGGGACTGGAGCCATCAGGATAAGTAGTGAATAGATGGGCTCAGGCTCAGGGCCCAGGTCTGGGAGTCCTGCTGTAGCAGGAAGTCAGTGAGGGGCCTCACACTCACAAGGAAGCTATGGTGAGTTGGGACCTAAGGTGCTTGAGGGGCCCAACCATGAACAGGAAGAGATAACACAGACCAACAACAGCTGATTTCCCAAGTTAAGGCTTAGCAGAAGTCAGCCTTCCCAGAGCGTTCCTGGAAATAACTCATATCACACCCGTTCTTTCTGTCAACGTGAAAAAGAAAATAACAATTGTGAAATAAGAAAATAGTTCATTCTGAGCCCAAGCACCAGACATCATGGCTTGGAACACAGACATAGGCTACTCAGAGTGAGGTGGGTCCCAAAGATCATGGTCCTCCTAGAGAAATGGCTGAGGCTTACACAGTCCCAAAAGGTGGCAGGACTAGCCAGGAAGCGGGCTACAGAGAGGTGAGGAATTTCTCCTCCCAGATTTTGGTGCAGTCTTCAGCTGGGTGGAAATATTCTGTGCAGAAGCAGTGCCCTCTCATTCCCAGCCTTGAGGTCGGGACGGGTGAGAGGCCCAACAGCCTAGCATACATTTGAGGGTCCTATCCAACAGTCACAGAATTTCCAGGTCAGAGGCAAAGGCTGACAATACATGGCTGCCATTGGGGGCCAAAGACCACTCAATATGGCCTTGGCCTTTTTATTGTTTGCTTTTAAATAGGGTCTCATTATCCATCATCCTGTCCCAGATGGGCCCAGATCACAGGTGTTTAAATAGGGTCTTATTGTCTATCCTTCTGTCTCAGATGGGTCCAGATCACAGGCGTTTAAATAGGTCTCATTATCCATCCTCCTGTCCCAGATGGGCACAGATCACAGGTGTTTAAATAGGGTCTTATTGTCCATCCTTCTGTCTTAGATGGGTCCAGATCACAGGCATTTAAATAGGGTCTCATTATCCATCCTCCTGTCCCAGATGGGCCCAGATCACAGGTGTTTGCCACCACATGCAACAAACCTTTTTCTCTTGGCCCACATCCCATCTCTCCAAAAGGCTGTGATGCCCCAACTCAGCAAATGGCAAATCATCTAGAAAGTCTTAACACAGAGACAGGCTCGTTAGAGAACATTAATCCACACTTCTTCCCAGGAACCTTAAGTTTGCTGATAGTCAAGCCAGAAACAGCCCACACTACACCCCTTGACTGTGGAATTCAGAGTTGCCACTCCCATGGGCTGCGTAAAGTGTTCTTCTTTCTGTTTGTACCATGAGAGAGGCCTGCAGAAGAATTTGAATGACGGGGAGGTCCAGCCTCAAAATAAACAAGTACATGCTTCCCCATATGCATTTTGTTGCCCAATATTTTATTGTATATACCAGTAAGTAGATGATAGATTTATAGGTTAATTAATGATAAGATATTATAGATAGATAGATAGATAGATAGATAGATAGATAGATAGATAGATAGATAGATAGATAGATAGATATTGATAGTTGTCCTACTTTGGTTTCTATTATTGTATTATCTATTGCTTATGCACTGTGACCAAAAGCAGCCTCATGTAGGAAAGGTTTTATTTGACCTACATGTCCTGATCACAGTTCATTACTAAAGGAACTCAGGGCAGGAGCCTTGAGACAGGGATTGAAGCAGAGGCTAGGGAGGGGTGTTGCCTATTGGCTTACTCATCATAGCTTACCCAGCCTGCTTTCTTGTACAACTCAGGACCATCTGCCCAGGGGTGGCACCACCTATGGTAGGCTGGGCCCTTTCACTTTGATCACTAATCAAGAAACTGCCCTACAGATTTGTCCACAAACCAATATGATAGAGACATTTTTCTCAATTGAAGTTCATCTTCCCAAATGATGTCAGGTTGACAAAAGTAACAACAACTAACCTGCACAGTAGTGGAATGTATTGCTAAATAGATATAGTGGGCAGATAAGTAGATAGACAGACAGACAGAGGCTGGATAGAGATAGCTAGACAGATGATGGATTTGTCTGTGTCACTTTTCTATTGCTGTGAAGAGACACCATGGCCAAGGCAATTTATAAAATAAATACAAAACAAAGTGTTTAATTGGGGGCCTGTTTACAGTTTCAGAGGGGGAGTCCATGCCCATCATGGTGGGGAGCATGGCGGTGGGCGAGCATGGCACTGGAGCACCAGCTTAGAACTTATATCTGGTCCACAAGCACCATGCAGAGAAGGGGGAGGGGGAGGGGAGAGAGAGAGAAGCATACTAACTGGAAGTGGTGTGGGTTTTTAAAACCACAAAATGAGCCAATGGAGGCCGTTCTCAGTCAAACCACCACAGATGAGGGCTGCGTGGGAGATGGATGGGTGAATGTCTTAGTCAGTGTTCTGTTGTGTGAAGAGACACTATGACCTAGGCAACACTTATAATCATTTAATTGGGGCTTGTTTACAATTTCAGAGTTTTAATCCATTATCATGGCAGAAAGCATGGCAGCACATAGGCAGACATGGTGCTGGAGAAGTAGCTAAGAGCTCTACATCTGAATCCACAGGCAACAGAGGAGAGAGCCACTGGGCCTGGCTTGGGCTTCTGAAACCTCAAAGCCCAGCTATAGTAATATACATCCTTCAACGAGGCCACACCTCCCCCAACAAGGCCACCCCTCCTAATCCTTCTGAGTAGTGGCACTCCCTAAGTATTCAAAAATATGAGCCTATGGGGGTCACTTTTATTCAAACCATCACAGATAGATGGACAGATGGACAGACAGACAGACAAATAGATATTTAGGCACCTGCCAAAACAGCATAAAAGTAGGAAAATGGCTGGCCTCCCAAGAATGGGAGCCAATTTAAAATGTTGACTTGATCAGTGGAGAGAGAAGTCCTAAGCCGGATGGGAGAAAATGACCCTGCACCCTCATCTCTCACACTCAGACAGTCTGCTCTGTGGCCAAGAGTTTGGTGGAGGAGCACCTGAGAGTTCTACCAGCAGGAGACAGACTTGACCTTGATTTTTTAGTCTGGGACAGATGGTGACATTTAGAAAAAGCTCAGCTTCATCCTGGCTGAGGAACACCCAGAGAAGCAAGCTACAGCTGAGCTGTGTGTGAGGCCCCAAAGAACCCTTGGGGATCTCAGATCCCTCCCTCTAGGGAAGTTTTTCTCAACCTTCCTAATGCTGTGACCCTTTAATATAGCTCTTCATGTTGTGGTGACCCCTGGGGAAGGGTCTGTTGACCCCCAAAGGGGTCCCCACAGGTTGAGAGCTGCTGCCCTAGCGTCTCTCCCTACCTGGAGGCAGGATCAACTCCCCTCCCATTGCCTTTCTCAGGAAGGAGCCTCCCTGTGCCAAGGGGCTGAAAAGACTTGGAAATTAAAAGTGAAGACAACAGGAGAACAATGGGTGCAGCATCTTATATTGAGGGTCACTTGGGGTCTTTTGTTTATTTTTTTGTGATGCTGAGGATAGAGCCAGTTCCCAGTCTTTTTGGTGGTCTTACATATGGGCCTCCCTGAGGGACCCTACTCCCCTCCAGAACTTACCCAGTTCTTACCAAAGGGTGCCCAGAGCCTGCCCTTTTTATACACAGTAACCAATTGGAGCCATGGCTCTGCATACCTACTCCATGGGGCCCTAGTCACTGGGGGCTGGGGACAGACAGACAGACAGACAGACAACCCTGAGACCCCTGCGAGAGACAACCACAGAAGCCAGTCTTTGCCTGCTCATCCTGCCTTACCTTTCTTCTCCTTGGAAACAAGAGTCAAGGCTCTGTCTATGCTCTCCTTTCTCCTCTGCTTCCTGACCAGGCCCGAGTCTCCCCTTTGTGCCCCTCCCCTCCATGGCCATGCCACACCCCCTCCTCTTGGGGCCTGTAAAAGCTGTCTTTCCAAAGGAAGCTGTCTCCTCATCACCCGCCTGACTACACCCGAGTCATCCTAAAACCTACATTTTAAAACACTGCCTCTAAAGCTAGACTCTGATTTCCTGGCTTCTTCTCCTTAGGCTTTGTGAGTGCAACTGTGGCTCCTGCAGCTTGGCTCCCCCGTCACCAGGTCACAGTTTGCGTAGAACACAGATCCTGCACCCATCTGTTTGTGGGTGGGCACAAGCCGTCTTCAGGCTCGCTATCCTGATCATCCGGGCATCTGCCGGGCTTGGTCTGGGCTCCCTGGTGGTAGCTGCACTCAGAGGCAGCCTTAGAGGGTAGGCAAGGGGGCCTAGTCAATAGGTAGAGAAGAAGCATGCGCAAAGCCTCGGATTCCATTCCCACCACTGTGTGGATTATGATCGCTCTTTCCTGTAATCCCAGCCCTTGAGAGGTGGAAGGAAGATCAGGAGTTCCCGGTTATCCTTGGCTACATAGCGAGTTTAGGCTAGCCTGGGCTATAGGAAATCCTGATTCAACAAACCAACAAAACAATGCGGTGCCTCAATGGCTGGCCCTGCTCAGGTCCCCCCCCCACGCCAGGCTTTCCAGCAGTGCACTCCCCCCCACCCGCCTATTGTCTAAAGTCTGTACAAATGTAGGCGTGTCTCCTCACCTGTGATTGAGATTAGGCACCCGTTCCCAATCAGCTCTCTGGTTCTTCTCTCAGTCCCCAGGCCAGATTCAGGTTCACTTCCTACTAGCAAGACTCAGGCTCAGTCTCCCCGTGGCGTGTAGACAGGAGGCAGCGACCACCACGGGCAGGACCACTCCCACTCCGTTCTCCAAGGTTGCATTCCTGTCAAGACTCTGTGTTGGGATTTCTCTGCAACTGGGAATCTGAGCAGCTCTGGGTTTGTAGCCACTCGCCGTCACTATAGCAACCCCTGACTTAACCAGCCACACGCTAAAAATAGACCACCTCATCCCTAATATAGAAAAATGAAGGAAAATGAGAGAGGGGCAGGACTCACCCTATCCGGTTACCAAAACCCAGATCAACTTAGAGAGGGCAGTGGTGCGGCTTCTGGAGTCTCTACCCAAGAGTAGAAAGACCGGGGTGAGGGGGACACACCTGGAGTGTCCTCAGAGCTGCTGTAGATTGGCCCTTCCCCGTGCACCAAGCCTCAGCTGCCCTCTTTCTGTTCTGAACAAAGCATAGTAAAGTCCAATGCATCCTAGGTAGGGCTGTCTGCAATCCTTTCTGTTTTCTGTTGGGGTGGGGCATTGTTTTGTTATCTAGACAGATTGTCCTTGTGTAGCCCTGGCTTACCTTGACCTCACATCGGCTCCTGAGTTGCAGGTGGGCACCGCCATGCCTGGCTTGTTCTATTTTTCCATCTTAGCTTGTCTGTGGGATGTAAATATGTTTTTGAGGGCAGGGGTGTAATTTGCAGGACATCGTGAAGGCTTCTAGTCCTGGCATACGAAATACTGAAAGGCTTGGGAGGGCTGGACACAGCTGCTCCCCAGAGTGAGCCTGGGTGAGCCTTCAGTTATCTGGAAGGCTGTCCATCCTACTGGAGAGAGAGGCTGGTTCATCCTCCGAGGTCCCATGGGAAGACAGAACCTGCCACTCTAGGACCAGCTCCTCCCTGTGACGGCACATGCAGCGACTCTCACCAGATTTGATTGCACTACCCAAATCACAGAAGTTCAAGGACACTTGAAAATGCTTCAAAATTGTTCTGGAAAGGGGCTGCGTAGGAAGGAAGCGGGGCCAATCCGTGCTGGGTTTGAATTGTGCTGTCATTTCTTCACCATATCTGAGAGTGGGGTTGATGGCGTCTCCTGAAGTAGAACGTCTTAGAGAAACTGATCTGTGTCCCCTGAACACCTGTCTGCACACAGTGGCTGCATCATAGCCTTCCTTGTTCTTGGGGAGGGCTTTTAAGGTGATGAAAGATGAAGCCGGGAAGTGGTGGCGCACGCCTCTAATCCCAGCACTCAGGAGGCAGAGGCAGGTGAATCTCTGTGAGTTCAAGGCCAGCCTGGTCTACAGAGCTACAGAGTGAGTTCCAGGACAGTCAGGACTGTTCCACAGAGAGACCTTGTTTTGAAAAGAAAAAAAGTGATGAAAGATATGGCGAGTGGGGCTTCTCTAAGCTTCTGGCTCTGAAATGGAGCTGGGATGGTAGTGGACATTTATGAGCGTGAGAGCTATACTTGGAATTGTGCATGGCTTGGATGGTGGAAGCGGCCCCTGCCAGAGGCCGGGGACAGCCGGGGTGCTTGGGGGCTTGGGTTTGGGCCTTTCTGGAAAACCCCACTGCCAGGATCCCTTAGGGAGACACCCTCCTTTTCTCCCTGTCTCTCCTCTTCCTAGCCCACATCTCTCCCTCCCTCCCTCCCTCCCTTCTTCCCTCCCTCCCTCTCTCTCTTCTTTCTCTTCTCTCCCCCTCTCCTTCTGCTTTCTCCCCCACTCCTCCTCTTCTTCCTTTTCCTCCTCTCCTTTTCTTCCTCTCTGTCCCTCACCTTCATCCTCTTCTCCCTCCTCTCTCCTCTCTTTTCTCCCCCCTCTTCTCCTTTCTCTCTCCCTCTCCCTCTTCCTCTCCTTCCTTCTCTCACTTCTTTTTTGTAACCAACAAACAAAACTAAACAACCATTTTCATCCTCTGAAAGTGCGTGGCTCGACAATACTAAGCACATTTGCATCGTGCTGACGCACCCCATCCGCTCTCTACTCTCAGAATTCATCCTCCAAACTGCGTCCGTCACACAAGGACCCCTCCAGTCCCCGGCATCCCCCAGTCTACTGGCTCTAGGAATCTCATTCTGGGGACCTCGCAGAATGAAATAGAGCGGTGGTGTTTTCTTTCCATCCTTTTTTGTTCAATGCCCTTGGGTTCTTGTGAGCTGTGCCTCATCCGCACCCTGTGTCAGGTCTCCTTATGCTTTGGCGGGTTCACCCATGCTGTAGCACCTTCCAGCTGCCCTTGAAAGCCTGGGTAATATTCTGCCATTCAGAGGGCCCTTTTACACATTCAGTTGTGTGTCACGGGGTGTCTGAGCTGTGTCCCGTGTGTCCGGTTTTTTTTGTCATACCTGCTAGAAACATAACGTCTCTCTAGAAGAGACAAGTGAAGCAGCAGTTGTCCCCTCCCTCCCAGCCCGGGACCGGGCAGCACCCAGCACCCATCTCACTTCCTTGCGGTGAAAGTAGCAGTCCCTGCTACTGGTAGACACCCAAGTCACACTACAGACCCACTCAGCGCCCCCTGCTGGACCTAAGCCAGAGGTGCTGCACTCCCATCCTGCTAGAGCCGCCACAGCCCAGAAGCATCCACTGACCTCAGACGGCCCAGTGATATGGTGAGAGCCTAGGACCTATAACACCCGCATAATGTGGTGTGAAGGGGAGACATCCAGCTGCACTGTTTCACAGTCCCAAACCGCCCTCTGTTGCACTGCCCTTCTAGAAGGCCTTTCTGAGACCCCAGCACCTGAATGTGAATCAGAGAGCCAGGCATACACTCAAGCTTATGCAGGGTCACCATGGAGGAGGTCCTTCGAGAAGAGGAACCTAGGAGAATTCCCAGGAGGGAAGCTGTGGAACTCACAGGCACCATTTGGATGAGGACCAACCCAAATCACCAAGGGCTGGCACAGGTTTCCCAGCCCACAGGTTCCTGGGAGCTGTAAAGGACAACAAAGCCATCAGGGCAGTCCTGGGACAATCCACACAGAGCTAGGAAGTTCATCCTGTGGTTTCAAGAAGTGAAATAAACAGGAGCCATCTAAGTTTGAGCATGATCTGTGTTAGCGTCAGAGTTCGAGTTCAGGTGAGCGAATGTAACTCAGATCGTAAAAACAGAGTCCAGCTGCTTAAAGTACTTACTATGCAAGCATAAGGACCTGAGTTCAATCCCCAGCCCCAACTTTAAAAAAAATGCACAAGGTATACCCTTGTGGGAAAGCAGAGACAAGAGAATCCCTTGGGCTTGCTGGCCAGACCAGTCTAACCAAAACAGCAAGCTTCAGACCAATGAGAGATGCTGTCTGCAAAAACAAGGTGGACAGACAGCTCCTGAGGAACACAACCCAAGGGTGACCTCTGGCCTCCATAGGCACGTGTATGCGTGAACCATATACACATCAGCGCACATGTACGGGGTGGGGAGAAGAGTTAAGAGTTTACCTGTTCAATCCGTTTCCGGTCAAAACCCTCAAGTCCAAGGGCAGCTGGGTCTCCCTTGAAGAACCCCAGCACCCCACTAAGCAAATGTACTGCAAAGCTTTCTCCCAGTGACCCACCCCCAAGGGACGATTGTGCATTAGGGGAAAAGTCACCCACATATGGAGAGTGCCCCCAGTGCCCTTAGTCAAGCGGAAAGGGCACAGGACTGTAGATGGAGACTTTCAGAGCCAACTGGAGAGTTGACAGGCATTTGACAGAGTTAAAAGGACTGAGGAATGTCATTTAATCAGACACTGGACACTGTCTATCTAATCAGCCTGGGTATGTGTTAGCAGCACACCCCAAATAAGAAAGTGCCAGTGACAGCTGTGGCTGAGTGTACTGAGCTGTCTGCTGATGGCGGGAAGGCCGCAGCACATGCTCCTGTGCTCCTTGGACCCACCGGAGCCTCGCTGCTATTTCAGAACGGATGCGGCTCTGCCCATTCCTACCTATGGCAGTCGAATCTTCTTTGATTGGAACAAAGCCTTGCCTTCCGCAGTGAAGGAGGAGCCCCCCAGAAGGGACTCTGGCGGGAAAAGGGTGGGCGGCTGGTCCAAACCCTTCTGGAATGGAGGTTGATGGTGGTACCTGGGTGCTGCAGGTCAAACCCAGGGCCGCAGGAATTCTGAGCAGGTGCTCACCACGGAGCTGGGCCCAGCCTTTGGGCGTGGGCTTTGCTGCAGAGTGAAGGAAAGGAAGCCAAGGGCAGCATGCCTTTGAGACGGGGAAGGAAGAACTTGGCAGGCTGTGGGGCTGGTAGTGCGGACAGAAGAGAGAGTTCCAAACAGTCCTCTGGCCACAGGAGCTGGACAGCAGGTCTTTCTGCTCTCCAGCTCCACATGGACGATCGCCCTTAGCTTTGCCCGCAGAGGGCTCTAACCAAAGCCTGTGATTTTCCTGGTGTTCCCCTGTGCTGCAGCCGCGTGAAACTGTAGCTGTCCATGTACAGAGGATTCTGAAAGGCTGAAGTGGGTGGGGTTTCGTCATGCCTGCCTGCTTGCAAGTGATGGTTGCAGCTGTTCAGAGAAGATGAAGTTCAGCCCCACACTAATGTTTTGGGGGTTGTCTGGGCAGACGCATGCTTAAATAGGTAGTACATGGTGAGGTTAAAATATTGGAGAAGGGTAAAAAGTATCTGGTAAAAATGAGACCTGCAGACTGGAGCAAAGGCTCAGCCGGTAGAGTTCCTGCTTCACACGCGTGCGAGCCTAGTTCAGTCCTCAAAAGCCATGTAAAATGTCTATATGTGATGTTATGTCTGCGTGGGGAGGTGGAGACAGGACATCCCAGGGCTTGCCAGCCAGTCAGCCTAGCCTAATGGAAGCTCCTGGCCAGTAAGAGACCTCATCTCAAAAGCCAAGGGGGAAGGCAAGGGAGGCAACAGCCAAGGCTGACCTCTTACCTACTCACATGCACACACAAACATGAGTACTCACACACACATGCATATGCATGTACACATGTGTATATGCACCCACAAATGCATTCAGCCAAGCAAAGCACAACATGGCATATACATAACATGTTTTTCCCTTCTGGAACCCAGTCTGCCTGTCTCTCTGCCTGGAGGGCAAGTCATTCCAGGGTGCTTCAAAGATAGCCCAGACACTTAGGCGTTTACTGTCATTATAATAATTTGGTATAAATGATAGCATATTATGCATTTTGTTCTGCCATTTTCTTTTTTAACCCTACGCAGCAGAAGGAGATTTACTGAAGATGAGTGCATTTATCTCTAAGCGGCAGAGCCCTGCCCCACAGTGGGAAATGCATCTCCTAGTAAACTGGATTCTAGGAGGCTGGGCCAAGGGGATGTTTTAAAGGCAAAATGAAGAAGGTAGCCTTGGTTAGTTTTGGGGTTTTGTTTTGGTTTTTTTTTGTTTCCTTTTTTGTTTAAATTTGTTTACGTGTATGCTTGTGCAAGGGAGTCTGTGTCACTGTGAGCAAGGAGATCAGAGGACAGCTTGCAGGAGTCGGGTTTCTCCGTCCACCATGCGGGTCCCAGGGACTGAACTCACATTGTCAGACTTGGCAGCAAGCGCCTTTACCCACTGAGCCATCTCACAGTAACCCTTGCCCACAAGTGTCATAGCAAGGGTGGTTGTGGGTGTGACTTTGAACAGGCAGCTGCTAGGCAGTTGTCCCTGAAGAAGTATTTTCTATGATAAGGAGTGGTGGCCTTTGTGTAAGGCTGTGGTTCTGACAGTGTGTGTGTGTGTGCGTGTGCGTGTGCGTGTGTGTGTGTATGTGTGCATGTTAGTCTATTATCAGACATAAGCATAAGGCTCCCTCCTCCATACTCTTCAAGCTCTATTTATTTCACGGATTGTTTTGTTAGGTTCTGACCCCTGCAGTTCTTATAGATGAACCACTTCTCAGCCCTTTGCTAGTTAGTTCAGAACTGTTGCAACACAGCGGAGTGGGGCAGGGCTTGTGATCTCTGCTACTCAGGAAGGCGAGGCAAGAATCACCAGAGCACAGCAACTCAAGATAAAGCCTGAGCAGCAGAGTGAGGCTGTAGCGAAATAAATAAATAAATAAAGCCGCAACATCTAGTAGACATTTGCCTTTGTCTGTGGAGCAAGATCATGTGTGTAATCATTGAGTCAAAGAGCAAACGCAATTTCATTTTGATAGATGATGCCAAGTTGTAGCCACGGGGCAGGGTCCCTGGGCTCCTGTCATCGCAAAAGAGTCCAAAGGAGAGGCTGGAGACTTTCATCAGTCTTCAGGGGCTGGGAGTTTGTCTGGAAGGGTGACCTCCTCCCATGTAGGGCCCCAGCTTCAGGGAAATGTCTGAGGTGGTAGAGCTGGCACCCTCAGGACTGAGCTGGGATCTGGGGGTCCAGGAACTGAGCCCTGGGCCCCTGGAGGCTCTGCATAGCCAGATGAGGACAGCAGGGAGAAAGCAGCATCCTGGGGATGCCCTGCAGGATTCCTCATACAGAGGTTGTTGAGTGACCCAGACAGGCCTGGTGCACCTCAGCACTCAGGTAGAGACAGGAGGGTAAGTGCAAGGTCAAGGCCTGCCTAATTCACACAGTGAGTTCTAAGCCGGCATCTTGAGACCTTGTCTCTGTGCAGAAGGAAGTCCTGAGGGTAAAAGGAGAGCCAAAGCCTGTGATGGATTAATGATTGCTGGGAAGGGCTGGCAAGTAAACAGGCTCAGAGAACCTTTGGGGCACTGACAGGGGGAGCTACCTACCACAGTCGACCCCCTACACCCCAAAGGCTGATCCTAGTACCCAGTGATTGGAGCAGGCCAGGGCCAGAGGTTGGAGTCATGGAGGAGACATGAGTGGAACACAACCTTCGCCTTCCTTCCTGCAATCCCTCCTGTCCAAGGTTTGAATTCATACCAGAAATTAAGCTGGAGCTGCACAATGCTGAGTAAAAAGAGCCGAGCAGGACCACCATCCCTTTCTGCTGGCAGTTATGTGCCTTCCCTCCCATAAGCACCATGGAAAGACTGGTCTCGTGACTCTGAGTCACCTCTGTGGAGTGCCTGAGCCAGCATGTTTCCTGATCCCCTCTAGTCCCTAGGCTCAGGGCCACCTACTCAGGGTCTTCATGAGCCCATGGATATGGAGTGATGTGTGAGCAAGAGCGTAGGGATCCTCTATGGATGAGAAATTGCTTGGTAACACAGCAGGCTGGTGTCTCATGGCAGACCAGAAACAGCAGCCTTTCCTGCCCCCTAAAGGCCTAGTGTGAAAACAGAGCTGAGCTGGAAGTGTAACAGGCCCTCTCCAGATGGGAGACTCAGCACTTCCAGCTTTAGAGTCCACAGGAGAGGGCTTCCATCCAGCTCTATGCCAGGTCTTAGCCACAGACCTGGAAACTCACTGTAACTAGTTACAGTGTATCCAGAAATGTATACAAGGGTATTGAGTGGCATATAGAGTCCCCAGGATGCAAGGAGAGTTCCAAAGAAGCCCTTATAGTGGCCTCTGAAGCAGGGACAGCAGACACATGGCAGTCCTCTGCTAAGCTGTGGGGTGCAGTGTCTCTCTTAGAATTCACAACTGAAGCTCGCCTGCAGTGTGACACTATCCAGAGAAAAGGTTTAATTAAGGACACATGAGGTTGTGAGGGTGGAGGGTGGAACCTTGTGATGGGACAAAGAGGAAGAGGGAGCTTCCACTTCACCATCTGAGAACACAGCAAGAAGGTGGCCATCTGCCATCTGGGACAAGGAGTCTCACCAGACCTGACTAATAGGTTTTTTTGTACCCCAGAAATAGGTTTCTCCGCTGACACAGTAAACCAGATCAAGCCAAATTGAAAAAGTAGAAGAACAGGTTTATTTGAGCAAAGCAACTCCAGGGTGGGTTCTCCAGTCCCAGATATCAAGGCTAGAGAAGCCACGCACACAAACTAAAACAGGGAGATTATATAGCTTGTAGGCAATGGGTGATGATGTGTCCACTACAAGCTGGGCTTGTGCCCAAGTGTGACCAAAAGCTGAGTGCTTTAGGCAGGGACTTCAGTTGCTGGCAGCTTTAGAGAAGGAGCTGCAGTAGGGGCTTTGCAGCAATGAGGTTACAATGTGTTGCACGAGCTCCTCTGTCATGTGTTCTGTTCAGACAGCCCAAGCTAAGACAACCAGTCCTGTCAGGAAACCAGGAGGTCCTGCCAGGCAGCTGCCACTATGCAGCAGAAGCTGAGTCTGGCTGAGGACATCCATTGGTCAGGCCTAAGGTCCCACTGCTGCATGACATTGCTGCAGGGTGCTGAGGAAGCCTCACATCTGAGTCCCTTTTCCCAACCAGGATTCCAGCAGCTAGTAAATATAAAACAAGGCTGGGATTAAGGAGATGGCTCTATCAGTCAAGTCTGGATCTCCAACACCCACATGGCGGTACCCTCTATAATCACAGCATGCTGGATAGAGATAAGCTGTCCCCCAGAGCCATCCCTAGAGCTCAGTGCCCAGACAGTCTAGCAGAATCAGTGAGTCCCAGGGTCCGTGAGAGACCCTGCCTCAAAAATAGATGGAGTGTGATAAAGAAATGCAGTGTTGACCTCTGACCTCCAAATGCACACATGCAAACACGTATGTACCCCCACAGCCGTACATACAATGTTGGGTGGGCATTTAGAATGACAAATAGCTGTTCAATATAGGGAGTGGGTTTGAGAAAGAGCCCCAGCAAGGCTGAGGCCAGTTGCCCAGAGACCTATCAGCACCTTAGGGGCATTCCTTAGCAGATCACCCAAGCTGTGACCGTTCACCAGCTTCCTACACTCAAAACCCTGCTACTGACAGCACGTTCAGCACATCACAGATGCATGTGTGTCAGATCTGACTCCCATTCCAGTTGGCACCCACATGGATGAAGGCCCAGCAGAACATGAGGATCCCATCACACTGTCGGTAGTGACTGGTACAATCTAGCAGAGGTGAGGCTGAGCAACCCTTCCCGGGATACACAGGTGGAACTCACATTTTATGCCCTTGACTGGCAAACGTCTCTTCGCTCCCCATACATTTCCCAGAAGGTTGAAGTAAAATATCTTTGCCTCCTTGAGGTGCCCGATGTCAAGTCACCCTGAGTGGCTTTTGGGGAGTTCCCTAATTCCTAAGCTGCACAGTTAACATCTCTTGGGAGCACTCACAAATAGCTCATTGCATCCTCTCTGTTTTGAAAACTTAACTTTATCAGGGCAACCTCTTCCTGGCTTTTACTGCCCCAGATTCTAATGGGAAGGTCATTGTTACTCTCCTTTTCTGTCACACCCACTTCCCTGAAAGGTCGCTGGAGCTCTGGGTGTGGCCTGATCTGAGCTCTTAAAGCTGTGGCTTGGCTCAGAGCTGCGTGTTCTCCGTAGGGCTCGCTGCTGTAGAAACCCCTTTGCAGAGGAATTCAGACCACTAACCGGTATAATTTTATTGCTCCTGAGGCTTTATGTGAAGCCACGTTACTTCTTGATTGGGTCTAAGCCTCAGTTTCCACCCACACCCACACAATGAGGAAACAATGTCTCCCCTCTTTCTCCACAAGTGATCCTTGAGCACTTGTGTGCGAAGACTAGGCTGAACTCTGTATTGAACCCCAGGAGCAGGTGTGGCTGGTTTGAGCCTGGGAATTGCAGAGGCCAGAGTTTTGTGGTTAATCCACTATAGGCTCACTTGGGTTGGTCGTCCACCCATGAACCCCTGCCTGGCCCCCAGGGTCACCAAAGGTGCTCCTACCAGACACTCGCTTGGCAAACTCCCAGCTGACTTGTTGTAGTACAAAGAGCTTCACTCGCTTCCCTGTATAGCACCAAGGACTGGTGGCTCAGTGTCCACCAGAACACAGGGGGCTCAGCGGTCCCCAGGTGAGCATGGATAATCATGGCTGTTGAAATTCCCGGTGTATGTATTTCTGGAAAGTGACGGTATGTAAGAGAGAAGGAGGGTGGTGGAGCATGTTATCGGCTAGCCAACTGGGCAATGAGCCAACAGCTAAGCAAGCCTATTTCCTCTTTGCACACACCCACCTCCCTGCCTGGGGATCATTTTTATCGTGGGACTCTGGGGGCGGAGACTGGGGGAGAAACACACGGCAGGGTGTGTGTGAGATCAGAGGACCATCCTCGGGGGTGAGTTTTCTCTTTCCACTGTGGAATCAGGAGATTGGACTCTGATCCTCAAGCTAGCACTGCAAGTGCTTTTCTCCTCTGAGCCATCTTGCCAGCCCCCAGAAATCATTTTGAAACCAGTCCAAGGCATACCTCATTATCTATCAAGGAAACTGTTCCTTTTTTTTTTTTTTTAAGAAAAATTCTTCCTGGAGCCCTTGAAGGCCATCAGATAGGAATGTCACCCTGAGAGCACAGAGAACTGCTGAATGTGACATTGTTGTGATGGTGCATACCTGCCCTCTGCCTTCCTCTTTCCCTTTTCTGGCTTCCAGAGGCCATAATTGCACATAGTGCATATACATACATGCAGGCAGAACACTCATACACATGAAATAAATGATGTAATTTTTTTAGAAATTTAAAAATGGTTATTCTGAAACTGTGTACCTTCACTTGGGTTTTACACACTCACTAAAATTACATTTTATGTACTTATCTACCATATTTAAAAAAGAGAGAGGAAAGAAAGAAAGGAAGAAAGAAAGAAAGAAAGAAAGCCACAACAGAGTTGGAACTAGAAAAATAATTCACTTTATATCCTCTTAAATGACTAATGCATCCTTCTACCTACATTCCATCCTTCCTTATTATTTAGTCTTACCCTTTATTGGTAATATTATTTTATTTTTAATTGTGTGTATATGTATGTGTCTGTCGTGTGCCCCCATAGTCTGTAAGAGGGTGTTGGATCCCCTGAAACTGTCGTTAACGGGCATTGTGTGCCATCTGATGTAGGTACTGGGAACTGGATGTGGCTCCCTCTGCAAGAACAGTACCTACTCTTAACCATGGAGCCATCTCTCTAGTCTTCAACAGAGCAGAATTGACATTGCCCATTCTTAAGGAGACGCTCTGCTTGTGAAAGTCACCTTGATGTCGTCCAAGAAGAGAATATCTTTTCTTCTGTGTTGGTGACTAGCTCTCATCAGGAACTCTGAAGGAATGCCACCGAGGGACAGCTGGGTGATGGGCTGACATGAAGGTGCTCCACTGGGGGCCCTTGTCAGGTCTCTGAAGTAGCACTACTAACCAGGCATATACGTGAATATTTAAGGAACCTTGACCTGGTGCCTTCTTGCTTATATCCATCCTTCAAAGAAAACAGTTACTGAGAAGGCAAAAGAAACCTACTGCATCCCTTATTGCACGAATAAAAAAAACAACTAGAGTCAGATATTGGGGTTCAACCTGAAGATCAGAAAAGCAAAGCAGCAAAGCACTAGAAAGATATTACCTCTTGAAATCTTCAGACTGAAAGAGAGCAAGTTCCTGTTTTATCCCACCTTATATTCCTCTCTAGTGCTGGGATTAAAGGCGTGCACCACCATTGCCCAGCCTCTAAGGCTAACTAGTGTGGCTGCTGGGATTAAAGGTGTGTGCCTGGCTGTTTTATATTCTAATCTTCAGGCAAGATTTATTTATTAAAATAAAAATGGAATATGACTACATTTCCCATTTTTTATCTAAAATAAAAAGGCGATAACTAATATAAGAAAAACTATATATAATAATTATACAAAATATATATGTATATATAGGCAATAAATATATTAACAACATCTAGTTCATTTTCATTTGGCAAATTCAGAGAAAATACTCCATATCTATCCTCTCTTGGTGAGTCCAAAGTCTTGTACCTAATTTGCTTTCTATCATAACTTACTTTCTGTGCCTGCCTGGTAAACAAGAAAAACTATAACTAAACTATATATATAAAACTCGGAGTTATATATATATAACTAAACTATATATATAAAACTCAGAGACTCAAGAAGGAAATAGTATTAACTGAGTAAGCAGGAAATGCAAGGAAGTAACTTCCAAAAAATGTGAGAAATGACAGAAACAGCTGGCTGCCTGGACAGTCACCCAAAGTTCCTCTGCAAGGTTGGGGCATCCATCTTCGGCCTACAGGCCTAGCTTATTTAACAGACTTTTCTGTGAAGCAGGATATTCTGACAATGCTTGGCAGTCACTCTCTTTTGTGTCCTGCTTCTCCAGTTGGGACAGCATACTGTCAGCAGTTGAGGCAAGGGCATTTTCTTGCCTAGTGGCTTACTTTTGCCACAAGGAAAGTAAACTCCATATGGAATTTCTGCAATGCCTATTATCTTCTCTGAAATAGATTGGTGCTTCCAGGAGCAGACAAGTCTCATTGTCAAAAACAAAAAGAGCCTATGTTATTAAACATCTTAAATGCCATATTCTGTAGATCTCTGAAGTGTTTGAAGATGACCTGTCTATCTAAAATATATCTTTGACCTTGAAAACATATCTAATATGACTACAAGTTTGATTGTACTGGGAATTAACCACTAACCTGCATTTCCTTATTATCCAAAACAGTTCATCATAATAATTTTCAAGGACTAGAAATTTGCATTACATTGTTAAATGAGCTGCATAGGTACAATACCTAGAATAAGAGTAGAAATATATGTACAGTATGTTCTAACAAAATTAATTTCAAATTTGTATCAATATACAAAATTTGTATACAATATACAAAAGTCCAATCCAATGTAAAACATTTAAAACTAGTAGTTGCTTTAAAAAAAATAGAAACAATAATCTACATTTTTATCTTATCATGTCTATATCTTTCCTTATTTCTTTTTAGAGTAGATTCAGTAATCTACCCTTTTATCATAGCATATCTATATCCCCCTTTTTTCTTTTCAAAATAAGAACTCTGAATCTAATCTCCTTTGTTCAGCTTTTCTCCTGGTCATAACTAGTAACAACTTGTTATCAACTCCCTAAACAATGACAAATATTCATAAACCATTGAACAACTAAAACCCACCCACCCCAGCTCTTGGGAATGTGGGTATCATATTTAAATTTACTTCCTGCTGTCTGGAGGCAATGGTATCTTTAGGTGGTCCTGAAAAAATTGGATTAATTGTTAAATCCTGGGAGACATAGCTGTATCATTTGTTGTCCAGTCTGTTCTTAATGGGTAAGGGCAGGGCTTGTCTCAAGTCCTGGCTAGAGTAGTCTGTGAGGTTGGATCATTTCAGTTAGTCACCTCAAAATTGCTCTGAGCAGTTTGCAATCCAAAGCAGATCTTTAGGTGGTGTTTGTCAGCTTAGTGCTGTTATCATAGTCCTGGAGGAATCATCGTTGTGGGGCACCATTCTCCTTTTGGAGACTTCAAAGGTCACTGTTAGGCATGCTCATGGTTCACTGCAGAAAACTGATAGAGACTCAAACCCAAAATTATGTACAGGAAGGTAGATGAAGCCTTTTTCTAGAATTAGTTAGTACTCTATGTAACCATTAATGTCATGGCAAAAAGTTATCTTACAAATCTTATGCCTTAAGAAAAGCTTTTAAAGAGTCAATATAAAACCAGAGGATTATGAGATCAGTGGCAATAAAATAGTCCTTAAATATTTGTTTTTCTTCTGTCCCATATCAGGTGGCTGTTCTGACATGAGACCGAGATTTTTTATTTCACTTTACTGCATGTGCTTGGGTTTAGAGAAGGAGAGAGCCACACTCCACCTCCAAAGCCAGTTTTAATCTTTAATTAGACTGGGACTACAAAAAGACCATTTGCATTTTATGTCTGTAGAGAAAACAGAAACAAACATTTGGGAAGATTCATAAAATTTTATCCTGTTGGAAATGTGATATACCAATAGGCCAATTTACTCTTTTTTCCTGGGACATTTTTCCTGTATGACTTGTCCTTTTTCTTCAGAGGTCTCATTTGTCCGGTGGTCTTAGGATTCCTTAGCTGGATACCTTTATTCTCCTGAAGACAGAAACAAAGCCCTTCCCTAACCCTAACTTTGGGGAGATTCTCATTTGGTAAGTTTTATTTGATCAAATGAAAAGCATTTGTTAGTTTTATAGGTTAGTTTAAATTAAATGGCCATGCTATTTGATGAACTATCATCTCTTCTAATTAAGAAGTGTTTCTTGTTCAAATACAATCTTTATCAATTTTAATGGTATCCATAGCTTTTCTTCTCCTGTGGAAATAAAAGAAAATTCCTTCCCCATCGTAACACATATCCTGGTTTCCATTCTGAGGTCAGTACATCTTTAAGATATATAGACTGGTTTAATTCCATAGGTTTTTCTACTATCCAATGTCTCTCTGCAGCTGTTGTTCCTTGGCATTTAGAAAATTCAAAGTTAATGAGGCATTATGCAATCTATTTTGGGGTATCTTTATCGTTCCTTTCTGTTTATCTAGCATATCCTTTAGAGTTTAATCTTTCTATAACTGTCTGGCCTGTCGGATTATGTGGTATAGCTGTAATATGCTTTATATTATAATAAGCAAAAAAGATGTTCATTTTCTTAGAGACATATGCTGGAGCATTGTCTGTCTTTATTTGTACAGGTATACCCATGATGGCTATCACTTCTAGCAAATGTGTGGTTACGAAATCAGCCTTTTCCAAACTCAAAGCAGTTGCTGATTGAAAATCTGAATAGGTATCAATGGTGTGGTATACATATTTTAGTTTTCCAAATTCTACAAAATGGAACACATCTATCTGCCAGATTGCATTCCTTTGAGTACCCGTTGGGTTACTTCCTGCAGGTAGTAGTGTTTGGTTGTATAAAGAACAAGTAGGTCGTTTCCTTATAATTTCCTTGGCTTGTTGCCATGTAATAGAAAAGTAATTTTTTAAAACCTTTGCTATTGACATGATATCTTTTATGAAATTCTGAGGCCTTAGGCATATTTCTAATCAATAATTGATTGATTTCTGCATTACCTTGTACTAGAGGACCTGGCAGACCCTATGGAATCAGATGTGTGTTATGTAGATAGAATGATTTCTACTCCTTATTGTATCTTGTAACTGAATAAATAATAAAATCAATTCTTTATTGTAGCATGAGGGCCTGGTTGGTTTCTGTCCTGCCTGATCCCCACAGCCGTTTAGCCCCAAAGAATCACACAGAGTGTCTATGTTAGGTTATAAACTGATTGGCCCATTAGCTCAGGCTTCTTATTAGCTCTTGTAACTTATATAGCCCATTATCCCTATCTATGTTAGCCACATGGCTCAGTACCTTTCTCAGCAGGGCAGGTCACATCCTGCTTCTTCGGTGGTCCAGGCAGGAATACCTAGAGAGCTTCCTGCTTCCCAGAATTCTCCTGTTCTCCTTGCTCTGCCTCTACTTCCTGTCTGGTTGTCCCACCTTACATCCTGACTAATGGCCAATCAGTATTTATTTAAATCATGATTGACAGAATACAGACAATTCTCCCACACCACTTTATCATCTGGTATAAATTCAGTGGTTTCAATATTCAAGACAACCCTTTCTGCATATTGTGAATCGGTAACTATGTTGAGAGGTTCTTTAAAATTCTCTAGTACCATGAGAATAGCATATAATTCTGACTTTTAGACAGAATCATACGAGCTTTGATCCACTTTACTAAATTTTCCGATTTCTAACCTGCTTTTCTGGATTTATTTGCTTCAGTATAGAATGTAGGGGCTCCAGTTATTGAAGTGTCCCATACAATGCAATGAAGGATCCAGCTAATTCTCTTTATAAGTTGAATTCTCTTGCTTTTGGGATAGTTGTTATTAATCTCTCCCCCAAAATTACTTCAAGATCTTTGCCAGGGTTCACTTTCTTCCCATAATTTGTCAACTTCATAATTATTAAAGGGTTTGATTTTTACAGAGTCTATTCCTACTCATTGATGAAGTCTCAATTTTCCTTTTAGAATTAATTCAGAGATCATTTCCACATAAGTTTTTAATTTTTTGCTTGGTTTATGTGGTAAAAAAAAGATCCATTCTAAGATAATATCTTTCCTCTCCATTAAAATTCCTCCATGTTTGGAGGGTAATATGACCAGAAAGTAGTTAAGATTCAGATCTACACGATCCACATGTACCTTCTGTAATCTCTCTTCAATCAAAGCCAGTTCTCTCTCAGCTTCAGCTGATAATTCCCTGGGGCTAGTTAAGTCCTTGTTACCATCTAAGGTTTTGTTTAAATTGATCAGGTCATTAGGACCTATCCAAATAGTGGCATAGATGGGAAATGTCTCCTAGCAGTCTTTGGAAGTCATTAAAAGTCTGCAATTGATCCCTCCTAATTTGTACCTTTTGGTGTCTAATTTTTTTGTAAACTTATTTTATAGCCTATCTCCTCTGTATTTTTTTTTTCAGGAACATTTTGTAATCCCCAACAAGACAAAATTTTCTTTACTTCTTCAAGCATTTTTTCTGAAATGTCTACATTTGAATCAGAAAGCAAAATGTCGTTCATGTAATGGTAAACTATAGATTTAGGAAAGTGATTATGTATCACTTCCAATGGCTGACTTATGAAATATTGGTACAGGGAGGCCTATTTAACATTCCCTATAGGAGAACCTTCCATTGATATCTCGTAGAAGACTGAGAATTATTATAAGTAGACACTATGAAGGCAAAATTTTCTCTGTCATTTTCTTGTAAAGGTATGGTAAAGAAACAGTCTTTTAAATCAATAACTATAAGAGGCTATCCTTTAGGCAATAGAGAAGCAAAGGAATGCCAGACTGTAGAGAGCCCATTGGCTGAATCACCTTATTAACGGCTCTGAAATCTGCTACCATTCTCCATTTTCCAGATTTCTTTTTAACAACAAATACAGGAGAATACCAAGGCTGGTTGATTATTCAATATGCTGAGCATCTAGTTGCTCCTGTACCAGCTGTTCTAAAGCCTGCAGTTTCTCTATTGTTAAAGGCCATTGCTTAAGCCATACAGGTTAGGTAGGAGACTGTTGGTGCCTTTGATATTAGTACCTGTTCTGCCCTGCTTTTGTATAGCCTGGATGGTCAGTGACTGTTCTTTATAATATCTTGTAATATTCCCAGAAACATGTGTTAATTTATGGTTTGTTTCTAATACTGGGGGAATGTTAATCTGAGTATTCCATTGCTATAACAAATCACATCCCCACGTATGGTTTTAATATTCCTCTCTGTCCTTATGGCCTTATACATTCGACCCATTTCATGATCTGTTTTATCTGAGATAAAGTTCTGATCTCTAAAATCTAAATATTTACAGCCTAAAGAGGCCAATTTGGATGCCAAAATTCTGATGAAATTACTGTTACATCCACACCTGTATTTACCAGACCTTCAATGACAATGTCATTTGTTTGTATTTTTAATTTCGGTCTTTGTTCATTTACAGAGTTTTGCCAAAATATTTGTTTTATGGTTTCTCCTAAATTTTTTTTGTTCTCTTTTTTTACAACTCTTCATTTTCCAGAGCTGTATGGTTTCTTACAATAAGCATTAGGTTCTTTAATTGCTCTGGGAAGGTGTTTCCTCTATGATGGCAGGAAACAACCAAATTGAATTTGGCATTGGGGCCTGCAGGAGGCCATTCATGGGGTTTCCTGACAGCAAAGGGTTACCATGAATATCCCTCATTGAGCTACATTCATTACTCCAATGACTGCCTTTGCCACACCTTTTGCATAATCCAGAAGGGAGCGACATTCTAAATGGATTATACTTAGAAAAAGCATTGTTTCTAGGAATGCTCTATCTACAATTCCTTTTAAGGTGACCTTGTTTGCCACAATTATAACATTTGACATTTTGATTTTTTTTCCTCAAACCTCTGGAAATCATCTCTTCTATCATCATCATGGTCATGAGATTCAATATTAATTGTATCTTGGATCTATTCCTCCAAAGATGTTGACCTTGCTTTTAACAGTCTAATTATCCTTTTGCATAGAGAACTGGCATTTTAAAAAGCCAGAGATTCAGTTACTATTTGTCTAGCTTCATTCTGTTTACTGCTGAAGTCACTCTTCATAGGAAATCTGTAAAGGCTTCCTTCCAGCCCTGTATAACTTCAATAAATGACTCAATTTTCTTTCCTATTTCTCCAATTCTATCCCAAGCATTCAAAACTGCTGCATGGCATAAATCCAAGGTGTGGTTATCATATACAGCTTGCCTTTCTATAGTAGCATAATCTCCTCCAAGAATTTGATCTTGGGAGATTTCTCTACTCTAGCTTTACTCCATTGTTCAATAATCTTATCCTCTTCTCTGAACTAGGTACTCCATTGTAACTGTAGACCAGACTCTACCTTTAACTAATTTTATCCAGTCTTTAGGAACAATTCTATTACAAATTGACCATGACTTTAACATTTGCTTCACAAAAGTGAATGCATACCATATAAGACTATTGCTTCCTTGAATTTCCTTAAATCTAACGTTTGCACAGGAGTCCAATTAGCTGTAACAGAGCCTCTGCCATTTGGCAATTCCTGTAAGGTTACTGGATATATTAAGGTTGGTTATTTGAAAACCTTAGGCTGGTCCTCTCTATTTTTATAATGCAATTCTGAAATTGGTTCTCCATTGAATTCCTTTGTCTGGATTTGAAGATCTCTGTGATCTGTTTTATTAGGTTTTTCTAAGACCTGTATCTTAACACTCAGATTAACCAAGTTTTTTAGTGATAAGACAGAAATGATAAAGCTGATAATGTTTACAATTGGCATTACGTAAATCCCATCTAAATTAAATATCCTCTCATTGAATTGCTCCATTTTCAGACTGTCTAGCATATTATCATACAGAGACCCAAATCACTCCATTGTAATGGTTTTCCCATTTTTTGTTTTTTTGGTTTTTTGTTTGTTTGTTTGTTTTTCAAGACAGGGTTTCTCTGTGTAGCCCTGACTGTCCTGGAACTAGCTTAGTAAACCAGGCTGGCCTTGAATTCACAGAGATTCGCCTGCCTCTGCCTCTGCCTCCTAAGTGCTGGGATTAAAGGCATGCGTTTTTTCCCATTTTTTAATGTGTGGAAAAAACTCTCTCTTAACTAATTACTCCCTTTAAGAATTTCCAATTGTCTTACCAAATCTACTGACAGAGTTGATGAAGATGTAAGGTTTTTTGCTTCTGTGTAGAATAGTAAAAGTCTGACTGAATTTCAAGGCAGCTACCTAGTTTGGCAGCAGCCCAAGAAGGGGATTCAGGGAAAGCCCACAACCTCTGAAAAATGCACAAGGGATTGTTCACAAAAAAGCATGGGGGGTGGGGGAGCTGCCTGAAGGCAGAACTAGCCAGTCTATGGCGGGATGAGTCGTGTGGCATTTGGAGCCCAGGTACTTCTGGAGTTTGGGTGGCAACTGGAGATTGTGTCAGAGAGGCTACAACAGAAAAATTCCAACTCACTCAGACTTGGGGGGAAAAAGAAAAGAAAGCCTAGCCAGGTGGAGCTGGGGCGCCATATGCAGCTCCAGCCTGTGCCGTGGCTTTTATCCATAGGCAAATGGCTTTTTATGAATTTGTACCCCAAACGTTGGGTGTCAAATATTTATGAATCATAAAAATCCAGAAACAGATATAGGGGTTCAACCTGAAGATCAGAAGAGCAAAGCAGCCAAGCCACTAGAGAAATCTTCAGACAGAAAGAGAGCGAGTACCTGTCTCATCCTGCCTTAGATTCCTCCTAGTCCTGGGATTAAAGGTGTGCACCACTGCCGCCCAGCCTCTCTGGCTAACTAGCGTGGCTTCTGGGATTAAAGGTGCCATCACTGCCTGGTCTGTATGGCTGACTAGTGTGGCTGCTTTGTATTCTGATCCTCAGGCAAGTTTTATTTATTAAAATATAAATGAAATATCACTACATCCTCTAGGTGGAAAAGGGCAGAGGCAGGAGGCCATCCAGACATCTCAAACCCTCCACAGGACACCCAGTGTCCCTCAGAACCCTTGTCACCTAAATCGTCATATGTTTGGTGTGGTGAAGAGATGGGAGATTGCAGTTTCCTTTTTCTTTTTTCCATTTATTTATTTTATTATTTTGTTTTACGCTCTGGCCTCATACATGCTAAGCAGGCGCTCTACCTCTGAACGACAGCCCCAGCCCTAGGAGTTCGCCTCTGACAACGCGGGTGTCCTGGCGGCTGCACCAAAACGCTGTCTTCGTGAGTGGAGACCTTGCAGTCTGGTGAGAGGAAAACTCAGGTTTTCCAGTTTCTTCTATGTGCCCAGGTTGTTTCTAATAAAAATGAAAGAAATCTATCATCACATAAAGCGAACTGGCTCCGTTCCTTTAAAAACTGCTGACTCACAGTGATTGCAGGTCAGGGAAATCTGCCAACCCTAGAACTTAAGCAAGAAGGTCACCTTGAGGGCAGAGGAGATCAGAGCATCAGATAAGGGTGTCCACAAGGCCACAAAGTGACGTGGTTTTGCAGATCAACGCGTCCACGGTCTAAGAAGCCAGGCTCCGAATTCCTTCTCACTGGCCCCTGACCTTCTGGAATTTTCCCTTTCATCTTCCTTCTCTGTGTCCTCCATACCAGTTTACCAACAAACTTCCAAAGTGAATAGGAAACCACTGCTGGTGGTAGGAGCTGAGAAGACCCCGCACACACCCACCTTGTGCCTTCCCTCTGCACACAACCGCTTCCCCATGGACACAGGGTGCTCTATGAATGTGGGGTACCAGTGTAGGGTGTGAGTTTGCTCGATGAGGCATTTTTCTCTGAAACCTGGAGCCATATGTGACTGTCACTCTATACGAGGCCACAGACCTTCTAAGAATCCTACAGCAGGAGGGAAAGGGGATTTTCTACTTTCCACAGTTCCTCCATAAACTATGACCCTGGTGACTGAGCACGCGTGGTTGAGCTCATTATCATACCCTGTGTCTAGCTCCCTTTCTGACGACAGGAACCTAACTTCCCCAGGATTCCCTCCTGGAAGTAGAACCTGGGAGTGAGAGTCTCCCATCAGGCAGTAAATGTTTTTGACTCCTCAGCTCCTCGCTGGTCCTGCATAAATGTCAGTTCATAGACAGTTTTGCCTTGTGACATCTGTCAAGAAAGGGGGACCCTCTTTCCCTGAAAGCTGGAACATCTATTGCAGAGATGTCCCTGTGTGACCATTAGCAACTACCTAGAGCCTGAGAATAGCCATTGCCAGGAAGGGGAAGAGATGGGAATCCAGTTCTGTGATCAAGTGCATGGAATATTCTGTCTTGGTCCTCTTTGGCTGCTGCTGACCAAGCATCTTCCCAGAAGAGGGAGCCCTGCACAGTCTACCCCCCCCCAGAGCTGGGGAGTATCAGGCCATGGCGGGGTGCCAGTAGGGCAAGGGAGGGTGGAGTGCGCCAAGCAGCCTAGTCACATTACACCACGTGCAGACAGGCTTTGGAAGAGGCCCCCAGAGTCCCAGGTGGCACCTGATACTCAGCTGCCACTGCCTCCAACAGTCACACCCTGACACTGTATCCACACAGCTGCACTGTCACCTGAGAGGTGGACACATCACCCCCAGAAGCAGCACCAGGAAGTCCTGAGGCTTCTGCCAGGTCTGGGTAACCCCAGAAGGGGGGCCTCTGGTGCTTAAGTATTCTGTGCCTGGTACTGTCAGTACTCTGTGCAGGGGACTGTCAGTACTCTGTGCAGGGGACTGTCAGCACTCTGTGCAGGGACTGTCAGTACTCTGTGCAGGGACTGTCAGTACTCTGTGCAGGGACTGTCAGTACTCTGTGCAGGGACTGTCAGTACTCTGTGCAGGGGACTGTCAGTACTCTGTGCAGGGACTGTCAGTACTCTGTGCAGGGGACTGTCAGTACTCTGTGCAGGGGACTGTCAGTACTCTGTGCAGGGACTGTCAGTACTGTCAGTGCTCAGCATCTAGTGCAGCCAGACCCTGTCTTTAGCAGTGCCAGTGCTAAGCCTGTAAGAGTTCCTGACCTGTTGGGGCTTATTTGCTCGTGTCAGGAGCAAGTTAGATATTGTTATATGCCCTCTAATACATTGGTTAAACAGAGAAAACGAGCTGAATGAGTCCACGGGGCCCTCTCACTGTGGTTACAGAGGCTGGCCTTCGTGAACTAGAGGCGTTAGGTGGTGGTATCAGATGGCCTTGCTTCAACGCAGAGAACTGGCTTGCTTATGGAAAGCCCACAAAGATAAGGGTAAGGGCTGGACTTAGTCACATGACACCAGCAAAGACCCTGTCTGTGTGACTGACCTCAGGCTGTGATAATTCAGACCCCTCTTGAGAGACTCCACATTGCCAGTAATGTTCCTATCTGGGCAACCTTGGGCTGCAGGTGCCTAAGGGTCCTTTAAGGCTGGTGTGGAACTGGACCCAAAGAAAGAGAATTCCTTTCCTGTGGTTAGACAGCTTAAGGACATGTATTACAGTACCCAGTTCTTTTTACTCCTTGTCAAGCCATCTAACTCCAAGTGGTTCCTCAGGGCCAGGGATGAGAAGGGGACGTAGCAAAGGACATTCAGCGTGGAGCTCTGGCTAGGGCCACCATCACTGCACCTGTGCCCATCCCAAAGGCAGCCCACATGGGCCCAAGTCTCTCCTCTAAGAAGAGAAGAAAGAAGATCTCAGTTTGGCATCTATAGAAGCCAAATAATTTGTTTATCAAGCATGCATCCTCTGGAAGCAGAACAGGTCCAGGTGTTTGCCTTTCCATGCCCACAGCAGGAAGCTGGGTCTCTTGGGACTCCACCTCCGGGTTGAGTTGCTGCCCCTGGGGGAGAGAGAGCTTGGACCCTTCCACCATCAGTTCTTCTGGAGAACCTGACTGGGTAAAGTTAGAGTCAGACTGAAGCCAGCTTGCAGAGCTCTGGAACTAAGCAGGTTCTCTGCAGCCTCGCTTGAAATCTGCTTCCTTCACACCTTCCCGTTTGAGAGCAAAGGTCAGGGAGGAGGCTGGAAAACGCCGAGCCAGACTCCAGGGTCAAAGGAAGCTCGAACAGCAGCTGTGTGGCCTAGGGCAAGTCCCTGGATTTTCCGGAGGGTGACGTCTGCTGAAATGAGTCACGTGACTGTGTGTTAGTCCCTGGCCTTCTGCTCAGAGGAAGGAGGCATCTTCCCCCCACCCACCCCCTGTGTGTGCACCTTTCAGGTTTGCCACACCCCTCCCTTCATCACCTCCTCTTCTAGCAGGCTCTAGGCTTGAAATTCCACCCTCAACACTGACCTTGGGGGCTGGAGAGGTGGAGGCTTGCCCCTGCTATGTAGGAACATCCATCGATGTAGTACTAGAGAAGGGGCCCTCAGAAGCCAGCTCTGCTCCTGAGACTTCATAATGCAGCTACCCCCTTGTAGAGTGTAATCAAAGAGAAAAGCCCAGTCTACCTCCATGACTAGGACCCCAGAACCTGAGCACATTCATTCAAACCCAAGATATTTCTCTAGGAGGCTTACAGTGGGCAGAGCCCAGACAGGCAGAATGGTTTCTTTCTGAATCCTTTTACAAATATCTCTGCTCAGCTATCACATCTCTCTCACTCTGAGAAGTCCCATTCTCCCTTATCTACCCTTGTCACCACAGTGCACAGTACCCTTGTGCACAGGAGCACAGCCACACCCATGTCCCTTAGCCAAAAAAGAAAGAAAAAAAGAAAAATAAAAGAAAAAAGGAACAGAGAAAAGAAAAAGAAAAAAGTCAGGCAGGAGCTGGCCTACAAGGCCTCCTAATACTCTAGCAGCCAGAAGGAATGAGCGTAGGGTCATCACAATCTCCCACAGTCCCTCCCAGACAGACACCCCACCCCAGTGATAGAACAGACACCCCCAAGCCACCTTTATGCATGCACTCACATTGCATCTTCTTGCACAAATGTGCTGAGCTCAACTCCAGGTCTGGAATGAGGGAGAAGGCAGGTAGCCCTTCCACTCTGTCTGTCACAGTTGGCTTTCCAAAAGTTCTGTTTAGTACTAGACAGATGTTTGTGTGCACATGTGGATGTATGTTTACACTACAGGGATAATCCTATCTAGCTGTTAGTGCTCTTCAGACAACTTTCCCAGCAGGATTAACTTCCAATTCTCATAGATGTGTGTGTGTGTGTGTGTTTGTATGTGTGTATGTGCATGTGTGTTCACTCACATACATGCATATGCACGAAAGAAACAAGCTTACAACCCTGTGTTTATTTGGTGTTCCTCAAAAGGAAACAGGTTTATCTCTTATTGGCATGCAGAGAACACCAGGTATTCCTGCCCAGCCAACTCTGATAGCAGACAGATTTCCTAAGCAGGGCTTAATCACTTAAATTCTCCCGGTGATTTCCAGGCACCAGTGCCTCCATTCTGTCTAGGGGACAGCTTAGCCTGATTTCATTGACTTTTTTATCAGAATTTTGCAAGTTCTCTTCGGTCTGCCAGTCATCATGGGTGTGTGCAGTTTGGCTGACGATTCTGGGGTGTCGGTTACAGGAGATAGTATCTGGCACCAGGGAAACCTCACTCAGACCAGGGCTCTTCGTTCTGTGGCTGAAGCTACAAGAGCAGGGCTGTGGAGTGTCAGTCTGAGGGGCAGTTTCTCCCTGGACCTTCATGTGAGCATCTGTACTGGATTCCTGCCTCTATTCACTTTGCTTTGAAGCTGTCTCTCTTGGATTTAAAATCTACTCATCAGCCTCCCTCACCCTGCACTTTCCTGAGCATCCTGGCACACAGAGGTTCCCAATCACTTGCCTCACAGGTGAGGGTGCATTATGGTAGCTGTGTGGGCCCCACACATCGTAGATCTCCCACAATGCCCAGCTAGCCTTCTCCCCTTTCTTCTTCTCCCTGTAATATCTTTTGTGTTGAGTAAATACATCACAAAACAGGCAGAAATTCTGGCACAGGCATATGGAGAATGTTCCAGCATCATCTCTAATAGCCCAAAGAATAAACTACCCAGACACCCATCAGCAATAGAAACAATAAATGTGTGGTGGTAAATTCACACAATGGATGTTCTGAGAAGCTTGAAGCTTCTGAGCAAGAGAGCACTGATGGGGCCGGAGAGATGGCTCAGCAGTTGGGAGCACTGGCTGTTCTTCCAGAGGTCCTGAGTTCAATTCCCAGCAACCACATGGTGGCTTACAACCATATGTAATGAGATCTGTTGCCCTCTTCTGGCCTGAAGGCAGACATACAGGCTGAACACTGTATACATAACAAATAAATAATTCTTTTTAAAAAAGAGAGAGCCCTGATGTTAAAAAAAACACATGATTCCTTGCCTAGAAAGGACAATGTAAGCAAATCACAGGTTACATTAGCGTCCTGGCTGCTTGTCTTAGCAGGCAGGACACCTGAAGAAGGCAGCTGTGAGCTTCTCTGGGGATACTCACTCTTCTGTACACATCTGTTCATTTGTTTCATTGTGACTTGTAGATTTTATTGTATTATTATACTCTAATGAAACATATTTTTCTTTTTCCACTCTCATGTGTATGTATGCATTGACAGAGGTTTCTGTCCCACCAGGTTCCATGGTCGTTCAGTCCCAAAGAAATACACAGAGGCCTACATTAATTATAAACTGATTGGCCTAGTAGCTCAGGCATCTTATTAACTCTTATAACTAATATTAGCCCATAATTCTTGTCTGTGTTAGCCACGTGGCTTTGTACCTTTTTCGGCAAGGCAGTCACATCTTGCTTGCTCTGAGTTTGGCTTCCTCTGTATCTGGGTGACGACTGCAGACTGAAACTTTCCTCTTCCCAGAATTCTCGTTGCCCTGCCTCTACTTCCTGCCTGGTTGCCCCACCTATACTTCCTGCCTGGCTACTGGCCAATCAGCATTTATTTAAAATACAAGTGACAGGGTACAGACCATTGTCCCTCAGTATGTGTGTTGTTGGGCATATATGTATATGCATGTTTTGTGTGTGTGAAAGCACATATGAGAACACATGTGCACATGTATGCAAATGCATGGGAGACCTGGGGTTGGCTTCTGGAGTCCTCCACTGTTGGCTTTTCCACCTCATTCAAAAATTTAGAGCTCACTGATATAGCTAGTTTTACTGGCCAGCTTGCTCTGGGAATCCCCACTCCTGGCCTTCCAAGGCTGGATTTACAGGTAGGTTCATGTACCTGTTGGCATTTATGTGGGTTCTGATCCTCACACTCTGAGCCTCACGGCAAGTGCTTTACTACCAAGCCAGTTCCCCAACCCCAAGGAAGTCCTTGGGGTTCATTTAATTATTGAATAACCAAGGAGGAAGAGAAATCATCAATCCTTCAGCCACAGCAAGGAGAAGAAAAATTGCCATGCTCTGGACAGAGGGCCCCAGAGGGGCATGGGGACAGCAACTCATTCATTTGCCTATTGGTAGAATAAGTTACCAACACATTGAGAAGCAGCCAGAGGAGTCCTGAGAGCAGATTTTATCACCCAGAGCAGCTTCGGCCTCTCCACAGCACTGTGCACGTGGCAGGGGTCCACTTCTCTTTCCTCCGTGTCTTGACACTCATGGATGAGTGAGCCACAGAATGCAGATGGTGCGGGAAGCAGCTGACCATCCAGCCACAGGCAACCCGAGGCAGGAAGGGAGGCAGCAGCTAGAGTACATGGTAGGGAACTTGGCTGAAGAGCGGGAATGGCCCCTGGAGAGGTGCAGAGACAGCCTGTGTGAGGCTTCCCCCCCCGGCCGGACAAGACTGCCATTGGAAGGGTGGACGCTCACTTGACTTTATTCGGTAGACGTTTTCAAGCTTACAACCCTTTGTTTCTTCGGTGTCTCTCAGAAGGAAGCAGACATGTCCCTTCCTGGCATGAAGAACACCCAGCACTCACACTCAGAATGTGTGATCCTGTGGACTTTACCTTCCCCCTCCTTGGGTCCATCCCACTCTCTGAAGCATAGCTTCACTACCGTTGGGGGCTGTGTGCCCCAGGACTTTACTCTGATGTTGTCATGATAAGGCCCTATTATCTAATCATTTGACATGAGGCTTTCTCCAGATCGCTTAAACTTGGGGTTCTCGGGCCCATGGATGAATGCTTCATCCCTAGGAATGAATTATTGAATGAGTATTAAGCTTCAAAGTCACATTTGCCTGAGCTGAGTGTGGCTGAGGCAGGGCTCCCATGGGTTTACTGGCAGATGGGGAGAGAAGATAAGCATCCATGAAAGATAAGAGGAGCAGACGGGAGCCACCTGGCATGTCTGCAGGAGGGGACTTGTTTTATGGATTAGGTTCTTGGCCTCAGTGTGGACCTGGCCCCCAGCTCACCTCCTGTCGATACTGATGAAAATGTTTTGCTGAGTGGCCTAGTCTGATTTTCATGTCAAGGAGAAAAGTCAGTAAATGCCTTTTGGTTTCTATTCCTCGTTGACATGGAAGGGTCCCTTTGTCTTTTAAAGAACTAGAACCAAGAATATGAAGAATGTAAAATGGGGGCTGGGAAAATGGCTCAGTTTGTAAAGTGTGAGAACCCAATTTTGAACCCCAACACCCACTTTAAGAAATCAGGCAGAATGGCAGGTACCAGGGCAAGAAGATGGGGCCTGTAAGTTCCTAAGGCTTTCCTGTCTAGCCAATCTTGCTGAATCAGTTCAGAGAGAGACCCTGTCTCAAAAACTAAAGTGGAGAACGGTGGAGGAAGATACCCAAGACCTCTGGTCTCCACACATACGTACATGTACCCCTTCCCATGAACAAATACACAGAACAAAGAGTATGGGAGTGCGGTTGAGCTAACACTGTGGCCTTTTCTGAAAACCTGCTTGTTACTTGTGGCTTCTTACAGAGTCATGTTGGGGCGCTGTCTGCTGGAACTATGCAAACGCACGTTCCGTACGATGCTGTGCAGTATGGGAGTGTCAGGTCACATACACCTGCTGAGCGCCAGGAGCACAGACGGTACAGCTGTGTCAGATCCCAGAGCTGTTGAAACAAAGCACGGGAGAGGGAGAATCTGGGGAATGTCAGCATTTATGTTCGGAGCCACCCTTCAGGTCCAGGGACTCCGGCCAGGGCCATGGGCTTATTGCAATGGGCTGCCCTGAGCCAAAGACCCTGAGGAGGGGCTGGTCATGGGCCTTTCTCTGTTCCTATGTCACCCCAGTGGCACATGAAGGTTATCATCACGATGTATGCCCTGGCCTCAGGACATGTTCTGTGACTCTTTGGGTCCACAGGCAACCCCATGGGCTCCCCATGGATCACAGACTCTCCCTGGGTAAGGTTAAGGAGTGTGGGAGCGAAAGGTACCTATGACCTGGATACTGCACAGCAGGTGGCTCTCAGAGCCCAGGACACATGACTGAGAAGCTTCCAGTCTTTACCAGGGACTCAGATGACCTCAGTGTGAAACTCAGGCCAGCAGTCTTGGCATCACGTGAAAATTTATTAGACAGGCGGTGGTGGCGCACACCTTTAATCCCAGCACCCGGGAGGCAGAGGCAGGCGGATCTCTAAGTTCCAGGCCGTCTTGGTCTACAGAACAAGGTTCCAGGACAGCCAAGGTTACACAGAGAAACCCTGTCTAGAAAAAAAAACAAAACAAGGAAGGAAGGAAGGAAGGAAGGAAGGAAGGAAGGAAGGAAGGAAGGAAGGAAGGAAGGAAGGAAGGGCGAAAGCAAGCTTAACTTTGCCAGGCATTAAACACTGGGAGGCAGAGGCAGGCGGATCTCTGTGAGTTCAAGGCCAGCCTGGTCTATAGCGCAAGTTCCAAGACAGCCAGGAATACACACAGAGAAACCCTGTCTTGAAAAACTAAAACAAATAAACAAAAATGCCCAATTGATTAGAGAAGGTCAATTCTAGGATGTCCACCCAGCTGCTGAGTCTGGACCTACGGGCAGGGCTCAGAAACCTGATTCTTATTCAATGCTGGCCCAGCTCTCCAGGCTGCCGCTGAGTGCTTACACTCCCCTGTCGTTTGTATTGCAGTATGAGGGATATAATTGCAAGACCTCATGGAGACAGGTTTCCATAGGGACACTCTCTGATCTCTGGCTTCGCTTCTCTGCATTCCTCTGCTCTCACACATAGGAAGAGGTCCCCAAACTCATGTCTCAAGGTTTGTTCGCCTTGACCACTTGCCCGTTCTACTCCATCTGGTAACCTTGAACCACTGACTCAGCGATGTGAGAAGACTGAGTGAAGGCCATCTTCATCTGCATGACGTGTTCTGGGCTCTGATGTTCCCTTCCATCAGGAAGCCACTCCCAACACCTCCTGTCCCCTTTTGTTCCCTACCCTCACTTGAGTTATACCCTAGTTCCCTGTCCATAGCAGACAGATATCACACTGCCATTGGGAAAACTCATAAATGATAGCATCATTATCTATCTGTCCATTCCCCTGACCTTCATACCCTTCCGCCATGCTGGCTCAACTAGGACCCTTGCTCTCCCTCAAGTGACTGCAGATGCCTCTTCCCAGAGCCCCTTGGCCATGTCACCTGCACTCCTTCCAGATGGACAATGCCCAACTGCATGCTCCCAAGTGCACATCGGCTCCCACCCTCTCCCTCTCCTGCCAATTGAGGCCTCCCACAGGCGACTGTGTATTCTTTAGTCTCACTATTACAGTCATATCCCCCAATGTTGGCATGTCCCCACTCGAAGGTCCTCCAGGTTGTTGCCCCTTTGGCCAGGCTTGGTTCTGTACCCTTATTCAGGGGAGCTCCCACTTTATCCCCACAATAGGCTTCGGTCCCCCACCTCATCCTGCCTTACCTACCTCTCAATCAGCCAGAGGCTGTGGTTACCTGCCCCTCCCTGGGTCCATTTCTCCATCACTCCTACAAAAAAGGTGGGGCCATTGGGCAAGGAACGAGAAACTGAGTCTGCAGGTGGCATTCTCTGGGCTGTGAACAAGAGACCTCCTCCCCTGTGCTTTGAAGATCTGTCCTGACTCCCCACTGCAAGCCAGGCTGAGCACCACTCTGATGACCCTGCTGAAGCCCGGTCCCTGGTGACCCACCTTTTGTCACCTCCTCTCCAGCCTTGCTCCCTCAGTGTACAAACTCCCCTGCCGTGCTGGGTTTTAGAATGTATGACACTATTTCCAGAAGTGTAGTATGGTAGGAGGAGAGGGGTGACTGAGCTGAGTGACTTCTTAACACCTTTCATGATTACGGAGGACAGTCTCTTCTTAGCTGGGGGACACTTAGGCCAGAGAAAGGGGTCCTGAATCAAAGACTGGAGGTGTTCAAGGTGGGCCTGGCCTGCAGGGAAGGCCTGATGTTGCTTCCCCAAAAGTCCTCTCCCCTGCTCCAGGCCCCCAGTACAGCCACTTGACCAGACCTACATCATGGTGCTGCTGTTCCTGGGCCTGGCTGGGGAGCCCGCACCCTTCTCAACAGTGCAGAGGACCGTGGGAGCTATGGCTGCAGGCACTGCACAGGGACCATGAGCTGAGCCCAAGAGTGGCAATCCCCTAAAGCACAGTCAGCGACAGCTGCTTCCAGTCCGCCACAGTCCGCACGTTCGAGGGAATAAGGAAAAGGAACTAGGTGAACCAGGACAGAGGCTGCATGTTCTAGGCAGCTGTGACAGGGTAGGAGAGGAGGCTTTTATAGGACCCCAGGGCCATCATGGACATGCTGGACAACTCAAATAGGAAACCCAGGCCCTGTGGGTATCGAGCAATGAAGAGCTGGTATCATATAGACAGAGTGGGACCTGCCTTCTTCCTCTATTAACCCCAGACTGCTTTGCCCGTGCCAGTCACTCAGAGGAGGTCAGTCATCCTCTGGAAACAGTACTCATGGTTTCCACCCATCTCCGGGGAGTGAAAACCCCCAAGAGGGCCTAGTTCTAAGATATGCAGAGATGGCCACTTCCTCATCTAAGGACCAAGCCAGCAACAGTAGCTTCTGCCAAGAGCCACTTTGGGCGGTGAAGCTACTTTACTTGGCTTCTAGTGGAGGTGCCCCAGCGTAGAGTTCAGGTGTGTCTAGTCCATGTCACTGACGGTCAGACAAAAGTCCTGACTGTAAGTAAGCAGCCTTAGCCAGTGAGCGAGTGTGAACTGGTTGCTGAAGGCCTTGAGGGCAAAGGACTGTGCCTACTGCCAGCACACTCAAGCTCCTGTCACAGCGCCCACCAAGGAAGCTCATAATACTCCATCAAATGGGCCTTGTTTAGGAAAGATCGAGGAAGGAAAGAAGGAAGGAAGGAAGGAAGGAAGGAAGGAGAGTTCCCAGGCAGAGGTGACAGACATCGTGGTTTTGTTGTCCTATCAGAGGGTGCCGGTTTCAGCCGTGACTTGGAGGAACAGGTGACTTGTGCTTTAATTTACACAACATGGAATCACCAGACTGTGCTGAGTTGTGGGCTCCATGCCCAGAGACACACACCCCCTCCTGTTATGTCACCACAGCAGCCCCACCTGGGTGTCATGTAAATGTCACATTACCCTTGGCAGGGCTTCTCAAATAGCACCTCGGAAACTTGGCTGTGGAAGGACAAGAAAATCTGACATTGCCCTGGGCCTGCTAACTATACCGAGTTCTCTGACCAGGGCTGGGCACCTACACACGCTCAGACCCCTGGAGGATAGGACCAGCATTCACACAGGCAAAGACAGCTTCTGACCAAGAGGGACAGGGGTCACCACAGCAAAGCGTTCAGGAGCTTGGTTTTTGTGCCGGGCCTTTGGCATGAGCCCATGGAAATAAGACCTGGTGCAACTGGGCGGGCAGGATCAGAGGGGAGTTTGAAGAAGCTCTCTGTTTAGCTGTGTGTTAATCAGCCTGAAGCGGAGTGGGGATTTTGACACATGGCAAGACAGCATGAGCAAACCTTGACACACTAAGCAAAATAAGCCAGTCATGAGTAAGTCAAAGGAGTGTAAGACTTGCGCTTGGGAAGATGAAGGACTTAGGGGATGGACGGCCACACAGCGTGAATGACATACCACTGTGCTGCACCCTTTGAAATGATAAATTGTACACTGTATGAATGTGTTAGATTTATTTTTAAATTATATATGTATATGCATGTGTGTGTAGTTTAAAGTGGCAAATTATACATTGGGTGAATGTTTTAGATGTATTTTATTTTTAATTTTGTGCATGTGTGTGTATATACATGAGTCTCATCTATGGGACACCTTTGTTTAACAAGGTTACAAGAGGCATGAATCATGAAAGAACAAACGGATAAACTATATTTATCAGAATTTAAAACATAAACCCAAAGAAACGAGAGGCCACAAGTGTTGGGTCCCAGGAGCTGGAGTTACAGGCAAGTGCTAGCCACCTGCGGTGGGCGCTGGGAACAAAACTTGGGTTCTCCGCAAGAGCAGTGTCTGCTCAACTGCTGAGCTGCCTTTCACTCAATTAGAAATTTAAAACATATTTTCTTAACAACAAATTAGCCTATTTTCTGTGTTAGACGATTTGGGTTGCTATGACAAAGTCCCACTGGCTAGATGGCTTATCCCTGACAGTAGGCCTCCCAGCGGCAGGCTCCCTCCATACCCCTCTACCCCTGCTGTAGCACCCATGCTCCAAGCCACCCCAGTCAGGGGGATGTTGTAAGCTGTTGCATGAACCAGCCAGGTCTTACTGACTTGTCTTCAGCCACAGGAGCCACTCTGACAGACACACTGGGTGATGTGGAACCCTGAGTTACAGAGTGTCTACTCAGAGACCTCACAAAACAGACTGGGAGCCCGGCCTCTGAGGAGCTCATAGCTGGCCTATTCTTCTCAACCATTGCGGCCTCTAGGTAGGAGTTCATGGTTGTTGTATGGCAAGCTCTCTTATCCATGGAGCCATCTCTCCGGCCCTGATAGTTCTTTATGCATTGTGGACACAAGCCTTTAGAACACACATGTAATTTGCGAGTGTCTTCTCCATGCCATTTGCCTTTTTCAGTTTCCTTTGTGTTTGTGTCTTAAATTCTGACAAAGTAAAGTTTATCCACTTGTTCTCTCAGGAGCTGTGCCTCTTGGTAGCCCTGTTAAACAAGGGTGTCCCCTATAAGAACTGCAGCGTTTCTAGTGGGAGCTGTGTGCAGAGAGTGTGCAAAGAGGTCTGATAGCAAGTGAGACTCGCAACATTCGTGCTCAGTGGAGGAAATGAGATACATAAATAAACGATCACCTGCAGTGCTGGCACCCTGAGCTACAGGGTGAGACCCTTTCTCAATAACGAAGGGCTAAGGGTGCAGCTCAGGGGGATAGCCCTTGCTGAGAATACACTGGGGTCTGGACTTCACTCCCAGCTCAGAAACAGTAGCCACACTGCACACTATAATTTTCTGATGTTGGAATGTGCAATGTCGCTCAAAGGAAGAGCCACGCCCTCGAAAGCAGAGGAGGCTTTCGAAAAGTTGCACAGAGCAGTGGTAGAGGCAGGAGTGGAGGCGTGGATCAGGATCATTTAGAGAGTCTGATCTCTCTAAGCACAGTGTTCTGGTTCTAGAAATTCAGAGAGAAAAGTGGTATGGAAACCCCAGGTACAAAGAGACCCGCCCCAGTCCCACAGCTTTGGCGTGGCTGCTTCCCTTTGTAGGGCCGTGCTCAGGGACCTTATCAGGGCCAGGCTCCATTAGGAGGCAAGGTTAAGCAAGGTTTGAACCAGGTATAGCAATGTGTAGAAAGGAGAGCTGGGTCATCAATGCAGTGGGTCAAGCGGCTATGGAAGGGAGCAGGGAGCTTTGCCGCTGTGGAGGCCTGCACATTAAGGGCCAAGTACTCCCTCCCTCATGTTAGGTGAGACATGACCTAACAGTGGTGCTTACTGCACACCAGGAGCTGGAAGCATCAAGAACCCAGGGATCCCTGGAAAGAGGGTCCCTGTCTGGGTTTCTTCCAGTTCAGATGTTATCCCTCCTTTGAAAACCCTAGAAAAAGATCCAGTGGGCTGCTGTCATCTTCTTTTATGACTTCGAACTCCTACAGTGCTGCTGCATTGAGAGGCAGCAGTCAGGGCTAGGGTTGAGATCTGGACCACCTTGAAAAGGCAGTACCCATGTCCCAACCAGGAGATCCTCTATTCCCTCCCATAGGTATGGTCCTTCCTTCCCTGCCTCTCCAGGGAGACTGGCACCCATTAGTCACTAAGGCCAGTGGTCAGTACTCACAAAACCCTTTCTTTCTGGGAAGAAGGGGAACAGCTGAGTGCTCAGAATGGCTCTGAGCAGAAGTTGCCTGGACACCTTCCCAGCCTTCCTAACCATCACACTGGCACCTCAGAGCCCACGGGCTTGGCAGGCTGTGTCAGATGATGTGTCAAGTCAACAGACCCAGGAGAGCCCTGGTCAGAGTCCCGTGGCAGCTGGCTGTGGCCGGCCTCCTGGAAGGGAATACCCAGACTGGCTACCAGCCATTGCCCAGGGAGAGAACACCACAGGGGAGCTAGGCAAGAGAACATTAAGCACAACCTCCATTGTGCCAGCCCTAGCTTTCTCCTGCTTTTTGAGCATGGCCCTTAAACCAAGAAAGGCTTTAAATACTGTGGTCTAGACCCCATGTCCCCACATGGAAGTATGTTCTAGTTTTCCCAGATTTCTGCACATTTGGGAAACTAGGGCTTGCCTCAGGAGGGACAGTAGCTCAAAGCCCACCTGGGACCATCTACCACCATCTCACCTGCTCTGAGCCCAGAACCTGGATGATGGGGAGGCCCAAAGCTGTGCCTTTAGAGTAAAGCTACCTGCCCGGAAGAGGTTCAAAACAGAGCCATCAGGAGATGGTTCAGGGAACTGGAGAGATGGCTCAGCAGTTAAGAGCAGTTGCTGCTCTTGCAGAGAACCCAAGTTTGGTTCCCAGCACCCACATGACAGCTCACAACTGTCCATAATTCCAGTTCCAGGGGATTTGCTATTCTCCTCTGGCCTCCACTGGCTCTGTACTCATGTGGTACACAGACACACATGCATGTAACACGCTCATATAAAATTTTTTAAAAAGTGAAGCAAGAGGCAGGGATAGCTTGGGAAGCTACACAGCTAGGGGCTTCAGTGGTCTGCAGTGGGGAGGAGCCACCATCACTGGTTCTGAATCGAGGCACATAGCTGAATGACAGAAAGTGCAGAAGCAGCACAAGGTGTATTGACAGATGTTTCTGTCCTGCCAGGTCCCATAACTGTTCAGTCCCAAAGAAATATACAGAGGTCTACATTAATTATAAACTGGTTGGCCTATTAGCTCAGGATACTTATTAACTCATATAACTTATATTAGCCCATAATTCTTGTCTGATTTGCCACGTGGCTTGGTACCTTTTATCAGCGAGGTAGTCTCATCTTGCTTCCTCTGTGTCTGGATAACGACTGTAGACTGACTCTTTCCTCTTCCCATAATTCTCCTGTTCTGGTCTCCCCACCTCTACTTCCTGCCTGGTTGCCCCACCTATACTTCCTGCCTGGCTACTAGCCAATCAGTGTTTTATTAAACCAATACAACAGACAAATCTTTACAGGGTACAAGACCATTGTCCCTCAGCACTTCCCCCCCCCCTTTTTTCCATAACAGAAACTCTGAATCTAATCTTCTTCATTTAGCTTTTTTTCTTGACCATTATTCATCCATAATAACTTGTAACCAACACTCTAAACAAAGACAAACATCCATAAACCATTTTGGGGGGAATGTGTGCATAGTTTTCTAGGAAAAATATGGAACGCATCACGAATTTGAGTGTCATCCTTGCGCAGGGGCCATGCTAATCTTCTCTGCATCAATTCGAGTTTTAGTACATGTGCTGCCTCCCACAGCAAAGGTGTAATTTGTGGTTTTAAAGGCAGGCTCTAGGAGCTCCTGGTGGCAGTTCCCAGACAGCTATCTGGCTTTCTGTCAAATCCTGCCCTACTCTCCTGGCAAGGGGCTGTTAGTGTTCAAACGGCTCCTGTGGTTTGAACAATAGGTCTGTAGCTGGGGACATTGTTTGGGAAGATTTGGGGACCTTTAGGACGCAGAGCCTGGCTGGTTGACATGATCAACTCGAGGGTGGCTTTCAGGTCTCTACCCCAGCCCAAGTGATCTGCTTCATAATTGACCAAAAATATGAACAAGTCATTCCACAAGCTCCACCACCATGGACAGTGCCCCAGGCATGGTCCCTTCCTGCCGTGGTGGGCTAATATCCCCTGAAACTGAGCCAGAAACAAGCCTCTCCTCTCTGACTCTGCTCCCATCAGGGATGTTGTCACAGCGATGGGAAGAGTAACAAACAAGATCCCGCTGAGGTGTAAGGTTTTGTTACTCAGGCTTGCAGAGTGGGCACAGCTCCCACTAGCTGGCACGGTGGGAGTCACATCGCTGATAGGAGAGGACCCACGGGCATGTTTGGTGACTCCTTGGCACACGCATTCTAGAAACCAAACTTTAGGGTTGGAAACACCCTGAGGTTGTTTCAGAAGCAGAATGAGCAAGGAATGTGTGTGCTGGGGTTCATGTGCGACTTGTTACAGTTCTGAGGGTCCAAGGAGTCAGTAGCATTAAGAACCACTTCTTGGAGCTAGGAGATGGCTCAGTTGATAGAATGATTGCCCTGCCTACACAATCCTGGGTGCGATTCCTAGCACTGCATAAAACGACATGTAGTGGTTCATGGTTGTCATCCCAACACTGGGGAGGTGGAAGCAAGGTCATCTTTGTGTCCGTAGAGGCTATCCTGGGCTATATGAGAGACTATATCTCTCTCTTTCACACACACACACACACACACACACACACACACACACACACACACACACACACACACTAAATAAAAGAAGAAGGGGGGGAAGGAAGGATTTCTTTCCCAGTTCCTGGGGAGTCATCCCAGCAGCTAAAACTATGACCATGTGGCTGATTCCAAACTAGGAATTCCCAAAGAGGCTAGAGATGAAACACCATCCTCAGTGCAGTGAGGGAGCACTACCATGGAGTTTCCCACTTAGTCAGGGACTATCTGGAAAGTCCACATTCAGAGGCCTGGTGGCCACTTGACCTTCCTTGATTTTGGGCCCCACTCAGCAGAATTAGTTCCAAGTTCACCCACAGCACAGCCCTGTTGCTTTGTGCTTTGGAGATGCCTGGCTGAACTAAGCAGCCGGCTCTGCTGTGGCCACTGCCCACCGAATTCTGTAAACAAATGCCTCTGGGAAATCAAGGTTACAGTGACTTTTCTGGTCCCAGATAGACAGCCAGTCTCCCTCTAAGAACACATCTGAAGGAGATCCGTGTCACACGTTTGTGATTCCAAGAGTGACCACAAAAGGCGCAGCCAGAGCCACAGCCTGGCACAAAGACTCCCACAGCCTTGCCCAGGGCATGCTTCTGCAGGCATCTGCCCAGCAACTGCCTGGCTCAGCTTGGATTGCTGCCACCCTTGGTAGTGACCCTTACAGTCAGGATACTGGTACAAAATTACTTATGGTGCCCTCTTCACTTAGCCTTTAAAAATCTCCCCGGGCTCTTTGCACACACATATAATTTAATTTAGTCTGTGTCTTCTTGTAAAGCTTTGCTGGTCCCTGGAGTAAGAAGCAGCTTGTTCATTTCCCGGCCACACAGACTCCCAAAAATAATCACACAGAAACTATATTATTTAAATCACTGCTTGGCTTATTAGCTCTAGTTTCTTCTTGGCTAGCTCTTACATCCTAAACTAACCCATCTCCATTAATCTGTGTGTCGCCACGTGGCTGTGGCTTACCGTCAAGGTTCCTCATGTTTGTCTCTGGCTGCGGCTACATGGTGTCTCCCTGACTCTGCCTTCTTTCTCCCAGCATTCAGTTTAGTTTCCCCACATAGCTCTACTCTGCCCTATCTCAGGCCAACACAGCTTCTTTATTCATTAACCAATAAAAGCAACACATATACAGAAGGACTTCCCATACCTAGTCCCTCTAAAAGTATCATTCTCTGGAGAATCTCCTTCCTTTTGCTGTTTGGACTGACAGTGGTTGTGACATCTGTGTGTGAAAATTCTGCTGGCACAGGAGACCTGCACCTCCATCCGAAGACCTAAGCGGTCATGGGACTGGACTGGGCTCTGAGCTGAAGCGTCACCTCTCAGAGCCTGGGTCTCCTCCATCTAAAAGGAGATGATGGGAATGGGCTGGCAAGATGCTCAGTGGGAGAAGGCACTTGCTGCCAAACCTAGTGACCTGAGTTCAGCCCCTGGGACTAGCCTTGTGTGGTGGATCAGCAGTTCCTGAAGTTATTCTTTGACCTTCACAGAAGAACTGTGGCATTAACATTAACATTTGTACACATACAAGTAAATGTGTTTACTGTTTAAGTAGATGATGTGAGCTGGGAAAATAGCTCAGTTGGTAAAGTGAGTTCAGTTCCCAAATTCCACATTTAAAAAAAAAAAGAGCCAGATGTACTAGTTCCTGTTTATAATTTCAGTGCAGGAGAAAGAGACACGGGCAGATCACTGGAGTTAGCTGGCCATCCAGCCTGACCTAATGGAGCCCCAGGTCATTGAGAGCATCTGTCTCAAAAAAAAGTGCATAGCCCTTGAGCAATGACAACTGAGGGTGTTCTCAGGTCTTCATGTGCACACATGTACATGTACACACCACACATACATACATATATGCAATACACCAAATAACGCAAGTGTTGAGGCAAGTGTGTTCTCTAGGCACTGCTGATTCTAACCACCCTTGGTTCTCTTGGGACTATCCATAATTTTGTCACACACTCCCAAATGACACCTGTCCCCTTTGTGATTCCACAGATAACTCATTATCAGAGAGGATCATGAATCGCTGTGCCAGGATGTTCTGATTATCTCCAGCATCCTATAACATCCCTGAGAAAGTCACAGATGGACCTAAAGAGCAAAAAACATTAGACAAAACCTAGGCGTTCTTTTACCACTGGGCTTCTTGGAGTCTGAAACATACCGGCAACCTTTGAGCCTTTGGGTATGGAAGGAAGGCTTTCTGAACAGAGCTGGTCTTATCTACCATGGGCCTCCACTTTGGAGGAGATGCTACCCTGAAGTACCCCCACCTAAGCCTGCCCATCAGTCAGTGTTCAGCATCTTCCATTCCCATCGAGAGCATGTTAAGGGTTCTGTTCTGCGTCATCTTTGTCACATGTCTTTACATTAAAATGTAAACACCTCCAGGGAGAATGATGGAGCAATGAGTAGCAGTTATGCACAGATGGTCCTGGTCAGAAGGGACCCAGATCCAAGCCATGGTCCTTATCTTTCATAGTGTTGGGATGTGATTAGCGAAGGGAAGCGGAGACTTCAGTGAAGTAGATACAGGAGATGGCCTGTGTCTTGCCATGTGGTCCCAGCTGAGGGGCTTGAATTCTCACAAGGAGAAGAGGGCCTACAAGAATCATCAAGGGAGAAAAGGGACAGAATCAGGGTAGAGCATTGGTCCTGATAGTGAGGGCCAAGGATCCTTGCAGTCACTAAGAGTCATTCTCATAATCTGATGGTTTCTCTATTCTGCCTCTGTGAGGCTATTATATGTGTGTGTGTGCACGAGTGTGTGTGTGTGTGTGTATATATATAATATGTTACATTGAGAACACATATAATATATAGTAGTATATATTAATAACATGTTATATGTATTATATTACTAGTAATTATATGTATTTCATCCAAGACCACATATTGAATAGGCTGAATGAAAAAGCAGATACATAAATCTAACATTTTCTCTTGACCCATATATTAAAGACATTTGTAGTGCACAAAAATATTTACCACTCCCTTCCCTTTTTGTTTTATTTTAAATATATATTAGTGAGAAATTTTTAATATCTATAGTTCTAAAAATTGACTGGGGATGCCAAGGAGCTGTTGTTTATATGGTCATAAGAATCTCTATACATTATATTAGAAATTAAAACAAAGGGGCTGTAAAAATACTGATTCATTTACAAATGGCAAAAAAATTTAATTTTAAACAGTGTATTTTTAGAGAGTGTAAAGGGTTCCAAAGTCAATGTTTTGCCTGACACAGTGGCAGCAGGCACAGGCTCCTCCCAGAGTCTGGAGCCAGGGATGAGGACAGGTGGAAGGGGGCTGTGATCACTCTGGAGTGCATCCCACTGAGGCAGGTGATGGAGAAGTGGCCTAGAAAAGTGACCTAGCAACTCAAATTGTAGGTCAAAGACAAAGAGAATAAAATGAAAGAACTGACTTGTGGGAAAATGTCATGTGGAAAATACCACTGGGGAAAGAGGGTCTGCTAGCCCAAAAGTCACCTTGACATAGTACTTACCCCAGGAACAAACATAACCGAGCAAACTAAAGCACAGAACTGGGCTTGGTTTTTTTATGTTTGGTTGTTTGGGGATCGGGCGGTTGGTTAGTCTTTGAGACAAGGTCTCACGTACCTCAGTCTGGCCTCAAGCTTGGTTTGATAGTGGAAGATAACCTTGAACTTCTGGTCCTCTTGCCTCCTCCTCTCAAGTGCTGAGGTCACAGGTGTGTACCACCATGCCCAGTTTATTTGGTTCTAGGGATAAAACCAGTACCTCATGCATGTTAGCAGCTGAGCTCATAGCCAGATCCCTGGATTGTGGCACTGGAAGTGGTCCTTATGGTCTGTGGCTCTTCGGCATTCTTAAACTACTGTGGATAGAACACTACATTGTCCTGGTGCCTCCCTAAAGAAGGGCTTCCCAGCTGCATCTTGGGCTGACCCAGGCTTGAGGGGTCCCTGATGATGGCTATGACCTGGACTCCCCAAAGGAAAACCTCTGTCAGCTAAGGAAGGCTGCTGTCACCCTCACAGTGCCAAGACAGGGAATACGGGTCTGGGAGTGGCCAGAAGCGGACTCTGATTGGACCTCAGCTGTCACACTCCTACCAGAGACTGGCAGGCAGGCAGGGACAGCTAAGCGGACGTGGGTTCCCACCTAGCTGCCCCTTCCTGGGATCTTGTATTAATGGCGCCCACTAGCTGTCCGGTGCACACTGCTGTTGGGCGTCCTGGAATTGTTTGCTTTTACCTTGGAATTGCCGCAAAACTCCCAGGGGCAGCTCTCATTTTCAGAGTCCTGAGTGTTTCAGGGCAGCGTGGTTGCAGACCTGCTCATTTGTGAGTGCTGAGCTAGACACCGAGCACTGACTCACAGAGGCCGCACAGCTGGTGACTGGGGGTTATGCTCAGGTTCCAGAGCTGTCAACCCTTAAACAGTATGGGAGCAAAGACTAGAAACTGGAGGTCACATCTGTAAGAACGAGGAACAGGGACATTTAGCTGAGATCCCAAAGGGCCTTTTCATAGAGGAGTGGTATTAGGAGTCAATAAGGAAAGGAGATCAAGGCTTAAATCCAGGAGCAAGCAAGACCAGAAGCCCGTGACCATCCAGGCCGGAGAGATGGAGAGATGTTGCCGGTTATGTCCAATGAGAAGCGGTGTGAAAGCCAGAGAGTATTTCCCCTCCACTGCAGCACCTGAGAGCAATACCTGGACCACCAAGGTGGCATTGCCTGCCTTTGACATCCGGCAACGTGGGGTGGAGGTACAGTGTAGAGAGAATTGGTGAGCAGGCCAGAGAGGCATCTTGGAAACAAGGTTAAAAATGGCAACAGAGCCCAGCTGTGGTGGCACATGCCTTTAATCCCAGCACTTGGGAAGCAGAGGCAGGTGGATCTCTGTGAGTTTGAGGCCAACCTGGTCTACAGAGCTAGTTCCAAGACAGGCTCCAAAGCTACAGAAAAATCCTGTCTCGAAAAAACAAGAAAAAACAAACAAACAAACAAACAAAAAAAGATGGCAACAGAAGCCAGACCAAGTTGCAAAGGCCTAAAACCCTGTTACCCCAAAAGTTAAGGTAGGAGGAGGGCAAGTTCAGCTTCAGCCTGGGCCACAGAATGAGTTCAAGGCCAACCTTGGACAAATTAGTGAGACCCTGTCTCAAAATAAAAACTAAAAGGGAGGCTGAGAATATGGCTCAGCAGTAGAGTTCTTGCCTTGCATGCATGAGGCTATAGGTTCAAATCCCAATACTGCAAATGAATTCATTAAAAGTCACAGCAGAGCCCTCCCAGAGGGAAGACACGCTAAGCAAACCGTCCCTGGGTAGCTGCTTCTGCAGCTTCCAGACTCCAGTGTCATATGCACCGACTGTGACTCCTATATGACCTAGTGGTCTGTATCCCCTTTGACAGTGCATGGCTCTTCAGCCACAAGGATTTTTGTCCCTCCCTGTTGGTGCCATTTTTGTCCAGCACCATCCCTATGCCGCTTCTCCCCTAACGACCCTCATCATTATCCCCCAAACTAAGAACCCTAATCAGGTCCTCGTCACTGTGACAGACAGTTTGTACTTCAGAAAGCCGCACTGCCATTCCTCACCCCCACCCCATGAACAGTCGTTATTCCCCCGGCCTATTAGATTTGCAGTCAACAAAGTGAAGTCTGTCCCCTCTCTGACACCCATGTATGAAAAGGGTAATGCTGTCTCATGGCTCCAGCCTGGTCCATTCGCACAACAGAGGGATCCGAGCACATGCGTAGCCTCTGCAGCACTCGGCTTATTTGTATCCAGTCATATGAGGTGGGCTTGCTTCGGGCCCATGGTGAATTAGGGGTAAATCCAGGCCCAGAGCTCCGAGTTTCTGAAGCCCAGGCCTCTGATTCAGCCTTGCCCAGCAGTCTCCTCTCCTCTCCACTGGCATCTCTGTCCTGCCTTCTCCTCCCACTTCTCGGCCACAGCTCCCACCGCCAGCATGGGCCAGCCAGGCCCTGTGAAGTCACCGGCTCATGGCTCCCCGGTGTCTGGAGACACTTGCCTGGCATTCTGTGTGGCTGCCAGGTCCATTTCAGTTCACTCACTGGGCTTATTCATGGGCTCTGTGGCAGCCAGGGGGAAAAAAATCAAAGCCATTGTTCACCCTCAGAGCTGACAACAGCCCTCAGCAAGCCCCTTCAGAAGCCGAGGAGGGCTGCTTTTCAGAAGGAACCTAACGAGGGAACCATCTGGCTTCCTTCTTGGGTTGCCATGGGCATCCCCACCTCGTATGCAAGTCACCTGCACTGGAGACCATCCATGTTGCTCTCTAGGTCGGAGACCCAGTCCTCAGATGTTAGAGAAGATCTGTCCCCTCTGGCTACAGGTTGACTGCCCCTGTCTACGTCCTTCCTCCCTCCGGGGACACATGCATTTAGCACAGGGATGGTTGGAGGTGCTCAATCTGCTGTTGGTTTTGCGCTTGTCCCTGACCTGAACTGGGCCTTTGGCTTCCTCATCCTCCTGCACCAAGATGGGCCCCAGAGGCTGCCTGGGAGCTACTGATGTGTAGAACAGGCACCTGGCTCTTGTAGATAGCCAAGTTGTAGTCTGTCTAGTGAGAAAACAGTAATGAGTCTCTGTAAACAGCACACGCCCAGGAAAGCTATGAATGGAGCCCAACATGGTCATAAACTCACTTAAAACATTATGAGATTCTTTTATGATTTTTCTTTTGTAACTTGATTGTGTGGTGATTGAGCATAAACTTCATAAACAACAGCAGCCGTCACAACATCAAAAGGCTGGGCGCGACGCCCTTTTGGGTTGTAAAGGAATGGAGACATGAGGCGGCATTGTCCCTCTTGCCCCTTGATTTGCTAATGGGGACACCAATATTCAAACAGAAGATCACTCAGGAACGTCCTCACCAGCCCTATGGCCTTTCCTAAATAACTACTGAGAAGCCAGCACCCACGTGGTGACAATTGATCTTTGTCCCTGCCTTCCCTGCCAGTCTAGCGAGAACGCTGCCTAGCCAAGGCCGCCCAGTATGGGGAGCACTCAGAGTCCCAGGCCCAGCCCCTCCTCTGCACACCCTTCACTCTCCTTAGCGCCTCTTCCTGCCTCTCCATGAGGCAGGTATCTCCAGACTCTCTTTCCCGTCGGCCTGCGAAGCCCTTTCCAGAGAAAGAGTTCACATGGCTGAAATGGAATTTTATATGACTTTACATCTTTGGTCCTGTCCCTTGATGGCATCTCAATTTCTTTATAGTAAAGGAGTTTGGGAACTGGAGTCAGGACATATGAACTCTGCTATTTGCTTGGCAAATGGAAGTGGATAAGTAACTTAATGTCCTTCAGCTACAGGGTAGGTGGCTGAGAAGCAGGACCCTGGATGTGTGGCAGCAGGAAGTGCTGCAGGGTGCTGGAAGACATCTCTCCCACCAGGGGGAAGATAGGGACATGTTATGTTTTTGTTTTTGTTTTTTTTAATCTAGGAAGGTTCTCCCTGTACCCCTAAGCTAATCACATGTTCTCCACATATGTGAACCTTGCCCTGCATCTGGCATTTCACCTATCCCTTTGCCTGACACAGTCCCCTTCCTCTTCGGCTGTGGTCTATATCTAGAATGTTCCCCAGTGACCCATCTGTTAAAGGCTGGATTCCCAACTTAGTGATTATGGGAAATTTAGGCAATAGGGCTTGGTAGGAAGTCTTCAGTCCTTGGGGATGTTTTCTTGAAAGGCATTGTGAGTCCTTGGTCTCTTCCTCCTCTCTTGTGACCTAGCCATGAGGCGGGCTATTGCCACACACAAACTTGTCACTCTGGGCCACCACTGGCCCGGAGCAGTAGGATTAACCCATCATGGACTGAGACCATGGAGGTGAGGCAGCGGGGTGGAAGAGGAAAACACCTCACAGCCTTAGAAAGTGGCGACAGAGTTGTTCTTGAGGAGCGGAACGTCGTCTAGCCACATCAGAAGTAGGATATCCATCCCAGCAGCAAAGGCCACTTTGCTTGTTTCTCCCCCAAGGAGATTGGCCAGTGCTCGCAGTGGTCCAATGCCCCGCAGCCTCTGGCCTTCTCTGCCAGCCTCCGTTGTAGTGGGTTAGGATCTTTCAACATTTGCCCAACCTACAAGGAATCAGGGCCCCAGAAGTTTGATGGCTTGTACCTTGTTGAGCCCTCTGGAGCAAGCTGCCGACGCTCTCTTCCAATGGGTCACACTGGAAAGGTGAATGCTAGCTGCCCAAAGAACCAGCAGGGAGTTTTCCCTGTCAGTGAGGCCCCTCCTCCAGCAGTGACAGGGCCTCTTCCAGGGGAATGGTGTGAGTAGATAGCTTCTTGCCAAGATGGACAGACAGACCAAGATGTAAAAATAGGGGGGAAGGGAGGGAACCTGTACTCCTCAGACAAGAGTCAGCTCAGGATGACAAGGCCCTGCCTCTGGCTCTTGTGGAAGTTACACAGAGCTGTAGAGAGCACTAGGGCAGGGGGTGACCTGTGCTTAAACACGTGGCTCGCCAGCAGCTCATAAAAGAACAGTGGGTAGAAAAAAAAATTATTTTCAAAATATATAATACACACTTGTATAATTACTTTTCTTGTTGCCATGACAAAATGCTGACATTAACAATGGAAGGAAGGAAGGGTCTCTTTTGGCTCATGGTGTGGGTACAGTCCATCGTAGCAGGGAAGGAAGGCACAGCAGCAGGAGCTAAGGCAGCCAGTCACATTGCTTCTACAGTCTGGAAATAGACTCGATGCTGATGCACAGCTAGCTTTTCCTTTTGTTCAGTCTGGGACACCCAGTCCATGAGATGAGGGACCTACAGTTAAACCTCTCTGGGAACACCCTAATAGACACACCCAGAGGGCATGCATCCCTGGAGATTCTAAATCCCAAAAAATTGACATGAAGATTAAACATCGCCCACCATACCCACAGTGTAGAGCATGGGAGTGGAAAAGATGTGAGGGGACCACTTTCCTTCTGCCGTGCCCTCCCTGGAGACAGACACATACAGATCGGCAGGATGTGAACACTGTAGGCATAAAATCCTTTCCCCTTCTTCAAAACTCCAGATGGCATCATATCACACCCAGGGCTCAGTGCCTCTTCTCCTTCCCAGTTTCCTCGCATGGAGAGGACGGTGAAGCTGACCCCTTCCTATCAGGCACCGTGCTGCCGTGGCTCACTCCGCCACTTGACAAACCGGTGGGCATGTGAACCCTGCTTTCAAAATCAGCACCGCAATAACCCATCACTCGGTGAGGAAAATAGAGCTGAGGAATCAATTAACATGTCCACCTGTGTGAGCATGCGGGTACACACATGTGTGGGCAGAGGACAACCTTGGGTATTGCTCTTCAGGTGACAGCCATCTTAGTTGGGGGGGTTGTTTGGGTTTGTTTAGTTGTTTGTTTGTGACAGGGTCTTGCATTTGGCCTGGATGGAGTTTTCCAAGTGGGCTAGGTGAGCCCCTGGGATCCTCCTGTCTCTACCTCCCAGAACTAGGATTCCAAGTATGCAGTCACTATGCCTAGTTTTTGTTTTGTTTTGTTTGTTTGTTTTAAGTGGTTTCTGGGAATCAAACTCTGTTGATTCTTGCAAACCAAAACACTTTACTGACTGAGCCGTCTCTCTAGTCCCAGATCTGTAGTTTTGATCAGCAAAATGGCCTCCACGGAGGCACATGCTCTTCTGAGTCTTTGGAAATGTGTTTGCGGATGAGGTTTGAACCAGAAAGTCTGAATAGAGACTAGGTAAAGTTACAGCCCAAGGGAATTTTGACTGTGCTCCATGGAGACTGGTTATCACTGCTTTCTATCACAGTGGGCCAGGGAGGCATTGGAGATGACTGAGGACTGACTACCCCTGTCTTGACGCATGGAAACCCCAGACCTTAGAAGGGTTGCCAATGACAATCCCTAGGATGTGTGTGTGGCACAGGTTTTTGTTTTTTCAGTCCTGGCCCACCCTGCTCTGTTGTACCTCATCAGCCCCCATTCCATGCCCATTAGGAGTTAGGCATGTCCACCCGGGATGCACCAAGCAGGACTGGGTGTCTGGTTGAGACTAAGAGGAGAGAATAAGGATGAAATATTTCCTTTAGACACTCACAAGTAACCTGTTCTGACCTCACTACAAGATTTAAAGATTTGGTCAGCTACGTAGTAAGTTCAGGGCCAGCCACGGGTGTATGAGACCCTATCAGAAAGCAAAACAGAAGTCAAAACCAAGGCATGTCTGTTCCACATTATGCAGGGCAGGCCCTGTCCCCATCTCTTCTGGCCTCTGGTGTTGCCAGCTATCATTCTTCCCTTCTTGTTTGTGCATGTATCACCCTCTGCTCCAAGGATATCTCTCTCTCTCTCTCTCTCTCTCTCTCTCTCTCTGCACATGTATGTAGCCATGTCTCTTTACTTCTTCTCTTCCTCCTCCTCCTTTTCTTCCTCCTCTTTAAAGGCAGGGTCTCCCTATAGAACCCTGGCTGACCTGAAACTAACTATGTAAACCAGGCTGGCCTCGATTTCCCAGAGATTTGCTTGCCTTCATCTCCTGAATGTTAGGGTTAAAGGCATGTGCCATCATGCACAAACGCCTCTTCTTTCATCAGGACACTTACCATACTGTTCACCCATGCAGTCATGTGATTTCTTCAGCAGTGACCCAGTTCTGTTGAAGCTCACTATGCATTTCCCTATAAGCAGCCTCCACCAAGATGGCTCCATGGCGTTCGCTGTTGGCACAAGCCTGTTGGGGATGGAGAAGGAAGCAAGCAGTATGGACCAAGGGGAGGGCGAGACCGTGTGGAGGAATGAAGAGGCCGGCCCTAATAATGTCAGGACTATGTGAACACCCCCAACAAGGGGGCCTGCTCACACCTCAGCATGGATGGTGAGGGTGTTTCTGATCCCTGAACTTCTAAGAGGCTGTGAACACACTTCATAAACTCTTCCCTGATTCCTACCTTTAATATTTCAGGGGTTTTGTCTCTCAGAACCGGAGAGCCCCCTCTTCTCAGCCAAGGTTACACTTCTAATAAGTTCTGTCATCTCCCTGCAGCCTCCAGTGTCTCCTCTTCTCCATCAACACCCACCCAAGTGACCAAGCCGCACCCGTTCCCCCTGGAGTCCTATAAGCAGGAGCCTGAACGCCTAGAAAACCGCATCTATGCTTCCTCATCCCCACCGGACACCGGCCAGCGCTTCTGCCTGGCCTTTCAGAGTCCAGCGCGGCCTCCACTGGCATCCCCCACACACCATGCTCCTCTGAGAACCGTAAGTCTGTGCCTTCTTCCCAGGGCGGGACTGGACTAAACTACGGGAGGGAGGAGGGAGCTTCCCCACACCAGTTGAGGCTGCGCACTGCTAGCATTTGTGAGTTGTATTGTCATAAGTCACAGGCTGAGAGAAACATACAAGGTCCAGTTGACACGGTAGGAATCAAAGGAGAAATTGTCATCCTCTACTGCTTAAAACTTTGGAAAACACCATTTGGGCTGGTGCTAATCCGTCACTAGCAAAGCAGAATAAGATTAAAAAGAAAAAGAAAGAAAAGAAGGAAGAAAGAAAAAAGGAAGGAAGAAGGAAGGAAGGAAGGAAGGAAGGAAGGAAGGAAGGAAGGAAGGAAGGAAGGAGGGAGGGAAGGAAGGAAGGAATTGTATTCTAGAGTTTTAAGGTCTGATATCACCTGACTTGAGTTGAGGTAGACTCTAAGAAATTCACTTGGAGAAAGTGACTATGTCTTTGTGGCTGTCAGAGGATTAGCTGAGAAGGTCTGGGGCTGTTGATGGAGAAGGCCAGATTCCCACACACACCTGGATATTGTCCAAGCCGACACAGCACCCCAGCCTGGAGACCCTACCCTCGGTAGCCTGTTTACTTTGAATTAGGTCCTCTCAGAGCCGCAGAGCCATTCTTGAGCTCAGTGAGGATGCGCCAGTATAGACGGAGCCGTGTCATTCGGTCATGTTGGGTTCTTTTCTGCCAAGCACAGTCTGTCCTCCATGTCCCCTAGAGATTGGTTCCAGGACCCCGAGGTTACCAAGATCCTTGTGTACTTAATCCCCTTTATAAAATGGCACAGTTTTGACATGGTGCCTAGGCACATCCCCCTGTAGATTTTTAAACCATCATTGGAAAACGTCATGGTCAGTCTATTGCATCATTTAGACAGTCCTTACAAAGCATGCATATCCAGTGTGGAGATAGTCTTGTTGCAGATATTCCCAGTCTGCATTCTATTAAACCTGCAGGTGCAGAACCTGTGCAGAAGAGAGCCAAGTATCCCACACACTTAAACTTAAAACAGCACATCACATTTCCCCACAGTTCTAAAGCTAAAGTCCAAAGCCAGTGTTTGTGTGGGGCCTCGCTTTCTCCAGGTTTCCAAATGCCTCCTTTCTCTCCCAGCATTTAGCAGCCTGGATTTTTCTAGGTCCTCACTCTATCCCCTAAGCCACCTTCCCCTCTGTGTCTGCTTGTGCCCCAGTGCCCTTCTTCTTAGGACACTAATCGTCCTGGGTAAGAGTCCATCTCAATGGCTTCATGTGGATGTAGTAGCATCCACAAAGACCTTATTTTCAACCAAGATTCCCAATCGTGGGTATTACACTTAAAACATCAGCATATCTTCTCGAGAGATGCTGTTCAACCCATACCAGTTGATACCTTTGTGGGGGGGGGGAATGTGTTTGCCAAGCGGAATACATACCAGGATTGCCCCTCCGTTCATTCAAGCAGGGCTTTATTAAAGGGGGCTTGTCAGTGTTCATGTGCATGGCCAGGGTTAAACTGCCAGACGTTGTCTCTGCCCTCCAGAGCTTCCACGCTTGCTGGCAGTGTATTGAGTGGTACTCAGGCAAACAGCTAGGTCAGCGTGGAAAGTTGATGGCTGGGACAATGGCTGGAGCTGACACAGTACCCGCTGAGCCGAGCCTGGAGTGATGGTGTGAGTTTAAATAAGCAGAGCGGCAGGAGAAAACCTTCTATAAAAGAAAATGAGCCGTGACTGGCTGGAGCTGTGGGTCAGGTAGACACTTGCTATTGACAGGGATAAGCCCAAGGCTGTCATGCTGAGTGAGATAACCCAGACACCAAAGGGCAAGTACCGCGTGGTCTGTTTACATAAGGTCCCTACGCTCGTCATAGAGACAGAAAGTGGAGTGGTGGCTTTCCAGGGACTAAGGGGACAGAGTGACATTTTCTTAAATTACTTTTCATTTATTTGGGGGGTGGGGTGTAGTGTGTGTGTCACAGCATTTGTTCAGAGAGGTCAGAAGACATTTCTTCCAGTCTCTCTTCTTCCACCACATGGATCTCAGCAATCAAACTCAGGTTCTCTGGCATGGCAGCGATCGCCATTACCCACTGGACCATCTCACCAGGTGCTGGGGATATTTTTAGTGGAAGTTTCCCTTTGGGATGATGGAACAATCTGGGAGACGGGTGGATCCACGACAGTGTGGGTGCATTTATCTCACGGGACGTGTTTACCACTATCCTCTGCTGAGACCTGTAATGTGTGTACCTCATCACAGCAAAAGAATAATCCTGTCCAAGGTACTCATGTACTTAAAGTTGCAGAAAACCAGGGTGCCCAGGGCTCCCCTCTGGTGTTTTGAAATGATGTGTTTCAGGAAGTGGAAAAGAAGGGCTGAGGAGATGGCTAAGTAGGTTAAGTACATGCCACACAAACACGAGGACTCAAATTCAGATCTCTGCACCAATGCAAAAGCTGGATACAGTCGAACAAATCCAGTCCTGGTTTGGAGGGGGGACAGACAGACTGCTGGAGATTGCTGGCCCTCCAGTCTAGCTGAATTAACTAACTTGAGGTAAGCCTCAAGTTCAGTAAAGTGACCCTGTCCCAAAATATAAGGTGGAGAAACACAGAAGAGTACATCCGATGGTCACCTCTGGCCTCCACATGCATGCTCACACACAAGGTGCATGCACTCATCATAACACACATGTACATGCATATATAACAAACAAAAATATCAGAAAAAGATGTTCCCACTGGCTACTTGCCTTTAACACACCTAACCACCTATAAATGTCATCCTGGGAGGGCTGCCCCCCGCCCAGTGCAGCCAGAGGGTCTGCAGCCTCTGCAGCCACAGTGGAGCAGGTGGTGTTTGAAGTCATACAGAACTTGCCCCTTTATAATTGGATTTTGTTGGATGTCTTTAATTTATGGGCTGTTCTTTAAGAGCTTGACTGATTTTGTTAATTTTGCTACTGGCATAATCTTCATGAAGAGATACGAGCTGCTTAAAGATTTCTGGGCCCTAAAAATATTTCAACATAATTTATCTCTGCTCTGTAGAAGAGGGACTCTTTCCATAAACAGGGATCATTTTTTGTAAAGTCAGCTCCCATGAATTTTATTCTAAAGTTGGAAGGGAACGAGAGTGAATATTTGTCTTTAGTGACAGCACTTATCGAAATCATTTCTTTATTCAGCAAACAAATGCAGGCCGGTGATGTGGCCCGGTGGGTGAAGTGTTCGTCCTGAATGCAGGAACCCCAGCGTTCAGGCTCCAGCACCACATAAACAGGCTTGGTGGAGGGTTCTGATAATCCCAGTATTTGAGAGGTGGAGACAAAAGGGCCAGAAGTTCAAGGTCATCCCTACCTACCTAACAGTGGCAGTTACATCACCCCACTTCACCATGACCTCGGCGAGACTGCCTGGATCCCTGTATGGCCAAGGGCCAAAGACATAGCCTGGAGTGGGGTTGGGAAATATAAAGAAGTGGTGATAGGTATGGACTCTCTCCAGCAGCTTGATGTGGGGCCACAGAGATGCTCCTGTTGACCATTAAAGTATGCCCATATTCACAAACTCACACACACACACACACACACACACACACACACACACACACACCACTGCTGCTGCTGCTAAGCAAGCACTCCACTGCTAAGCTACACCCTTGATCTTGGAATTTTACTTTTGGCCTGTCTTGACTGGGAATCCCTGCAAGCAGAGTTTGGGGTATGAGTATCCCTAAGTATCAGAAAGAGGGGGAGGGGAGGGAAGACCCTAAGCCATGATATGGTCCCAGAGGAAATTGAACTCTGCCCCATGAACTTGGATCTCCAGAACTGTGAGCCAAAGTATACTTCTCTAATTCCACAGCAGCTTGTGCCCCGTGTTCTGCTGTGGTGACACAAAGATGATTAATGCAGAGTCCAGCATCAAGGATCTGAAGGGTGTGGTCTCTTGGAGCCCTCCCACCTTGACCCGAAGAGGTTTGGCTTATTCTCAACATAGCCTCTTCACCTGCTTGCATCCTTCGTATCCCCTCCCACTTCTTGTGAGGATCTCAGTCCTTTTGGACTACCCTATGAGCTCATCCGACTTTCCTTTCAGGGCTGGGGCTTGGCTGACAGTCTTGTGAATTCTAAGTGTGCATCTGGGCACATTCCAAGCCCCTCCTCTAACCTTAATAACCGCTTCATCGGCTCTGTCTCACAGGACAGTAGAGCAAAAGATAATCTTTAACGGGGGGCTGGAGAGATGGCTCAGAGGTTAAGAGCACTGACTGCTCTTCCAGAGGTCCTGAGTTCAATTCCCAGCAACCACATGGTGGCTCACAACTACCTATAATGAGATCTGGTGCCCTCTTCTGGCCTACAGGCAGGATACTGTATAAATAAATAAATAAATCTTTAAAAAATAAAAAAATGCATCAACCAACTTCATTGGCAAGATCTCTAGGTTAGGCTGGGTGGTGGTGGTGCACGCCTTTAATCCCAGCACTCAGGAGGCAGAGGCAGGCGGATCTCTGAGTTCGAGGCCAGCCTGGTCTACAAGAGCTAGCTCTAGGACAGGCTCCAAAGCTACAGAGAGACCCTGTCTCAAAAAAAAAAAACAAAAAACAAACAAACAAACAAAAAAGAATCTCTAGTTTACCTAGCCTGGAATATTGGGGAAGACCCCGACCAGTCACCTTATATTTTGAGACCAAGTGTCTCACCAAATCTGTGGCTCACTCATTCAGCTAGTGTGGATGGCCAACAAGCCTTGGCGACCCTCTCTGCCTCCCTAGAGCTGAGGTTATAAAGGCTTGGTTTATGTGGGTGCGGGGGGCTGAACTCAGATCCACATGCTAACACAACAAGCACTCTGTGGACTGTGCCTTCTCCTCCACACAGGCTTTTATTTTGTGCTCTTCTTTGTAAGATGGAAGAGCTCTTCCCTGTGGTTTGCTCATTACATACTGAACACCTGTGGCAAGCCATCGTCCTGTGCCCATAAATACATGCAAACCTGTTCCAATTAAAAACTTTCTCAGACAAGGTCTCATATATCCTAGACTGGCCCCAAACTGTGTTGCTGAGGGTGACCTTGAACTTCCGATCCTCCTGTTAATACTCCCTAAGTGCTGGGATTGTGGGTCTGGGCTCTCCTATGGTGCTCAAGATCAAACCCAGGGCTTTGTGCGTGCGTGACAAGCTCTCTACCAGACGAGCCACATCCGCTGCCCTACACTATTTTTTAATTTTCAAAGAAAAGCACTCTAAAAATCTATAAATATTTCAAATCACATGAGATTGAGAAGTTTTCGTGTGCACTACTTCGGTTTTATATTCCCATCTACCACTTCAGATACCCAGGGACGACCTAATAAGGACTTGCCTCGAATGTGTCTGTCCAGAGGCAGCAAACTAACATTTCTGTCGCTCATTCCGCACTACAGATTAGCTATGTTAAAAATAGTGCGGGGTGGGGGGATTGACATTGGGTCAAGAAGCTGGAGCTGCTGAGAGGGAGCCTCCGCAAGTGTCACTGTGACGGGACAGCCAGAGAACAGCTTTCCTCCTGGCGACTGGAAGAGGATTTTAGGCCTGCACTGTCCAGAAACAGAAAAGAAGGCGGAGCCCAAGAAAGGAGCTCCACCCAGAGCAACGACAGGTCTTCAAGAACCTTGTGTATTATTTTCAACAGGGCTAAGTGCCAAGGATATAATAGACCTTAGATCTCTCTCTGTCTCTCTGTCTCTGTCTGTCTGTCTGTCTCTCTTTCTCCCTCCGTCCCTGTCTCTCTCCTCCCTTTTCTCACCTTCCTCCCTCCTCCTCTTCCCTGTCTCTGAGTGGTGGGATACAGGTAGGTGTGTGTGTGTGCGCGCGCGTGTGTATGTGATACAAAACAATCACAAGAAGGAAAGAAGTCTTCAAGGGAGAGGTTGGCGATGGAGAAAGGAGAGGAAAATAGGATACACATGACATCCAGGGAGAAGGGTGGGAGAGGGCCAGCAGGAGGGCAGACCCAGTCTGGGGAGTCAGGGAGAAGCCTAACCAAAATAAGTATGAAAATGCCATCAAAAGTGCAATAAATTTTTAATCAAATGAAAGAAAGAAAAAAGATGGGAGAGGAGAGAATAGAAGGGAACAGAAGGAGACGGAAAAGGAGAAGAGGAGGAAGGAAGGAAGAAAGAATCGTAGTCTGAGCCAGGGTTATGGCGGGGTTACTGAGAGAGGGCGAGATGGCAAAGCTCAGGCCGAGAATGTGGGCTGCTGTGTTGCCAGGTTCAGTGTGAAGAGAAGGGAGGATGAGCCAGAGGGAGACAAGGGAAGATATTTCCGTAGTGATGACGGTGGCCAGGCCTGTTAATGAGCTGAAGAAAAGCCTTTACAGGTCCTGTACCTGCAGCCCCTTCACCCTGTGCCCCTGCTAGAGGAGACATAGTGCTTGCCTCAGACTGTGACAAAGGGCCCAGTAAGATAATTACGAACAGTTACTCATCTAAGGGCTCAGCTGCTGGCAAATGCGGACACCAAGATTTAAATCACAGCACTGGGCTCCACAGCCATGTTCTTAGCATAGTTTATACCCTTTGAAGACAGCACTGGAATCTTCCCTCTCCACCTCAGGGTGACTCATCCTCTCCATTCATATACCTAATTCAGGGCTTGGCCCACCCTGCCCCCTGACATCTGGCCTGTCACTTCGTTTTATGACGTTTAGTTGGCACACGCTCACCCTCTCACCTCTTCCCTGTGTCATCTCACGCTAGAGCCACAGCCCTGCAAAGCCTACGGGATTTCCCTGTGGCCCTTTCTTCAGAAGTTGGCTAAGCCTCGGCAGACCCGCGCCAGAGCTTCCTTTTATACGGCTGCGCAATTAATTGTGAGAAAGCCCAGTACAAAGGGCACAGTAAACCTGGTCCCCAGAAATACAGGAGACAAGTAGGCGAACTTTGCTCTGAGGCTGTGAAACCAGGCCCGGCGCAGGGCGCTGTGGGCTTAGCCGCTAGTCCTGCCTGCGACCGCACGTGGTATTGGGGAGCCAGTACGTAGTCTGTGCAACCAGGAGTCGAAGCCTGTGACTCTTCTCCCCCAGAGCGCTATAAAAGAACACAGGTCGCTTCAAAACTGGTGGAGGAGATTGAGTAACAAGGTTCGGGAGGAGGGAAGGGATTTGCACATCCTCCAGTAGGCATGGGCCCGTTTGAAGGCAGGGACACAGATGTCATTGTCATTGTCAACTTGTCATTGTCTTCTCTTGTGTGGTTTTTAAAGAAGAGGTACTGTTTAACTGCAGAATGTTGCTCAGAAACCCCTGTGGTCAAAGGCTTAGTCCCCAGAATGGTGCTGTTGTTAGGTAGCACAGCCTTTAAGAGATGGAGCCTTGCAGGAAGGCGCTGAGGTCACTGGGAGCCTTCATTTGAAAGAACTAGCAGGGCCCAGCCTCCTCTTCTCTACCTTCTCCCCTGGCTTACAGCGTCAGTGGTGTGACTCTGCTCCTTGCTTCTGTCATGATGAGCCACCTTGCCAGGGACTCAGAATACTGATCCAACCAGCCGCGCACCAGAACCTCCCACACTGTGAGCCGAAGCCGTTATAAGCTGGTGATCTCAGGTGTTTTGTCATAGGGATAGAGAGGTAGCCAACACAGGTGTGTGGGCTACACTTGCCTCCGGCAAAAGGACTTCTCTAGGGACTAGGGACATGATTCAGTGGGTAGAGTACTTGAAAGGAAGGCACGAGGACCAGAGTGTGGATCCCCAGAACACATAGATACTAGGTAGGTGTGGGGACCCACGTGTAATTCCAGCACTCAGAAGTCTGAGATGGGTTCCCTAGGGCAAGTTCCCTAGACTAGCTGTACGGGCAAGCTTTGAATTCAGTCGGTAGACCCTGCCTCAGATAACATAGAAAGCAATCGAGGAAAACTCCGGATATCAGCCTTGGGTCTCCACATCTACCCACATATATATGTGTGCTCACGCCATAACTCATGAAGGCAGCTGCCACAGAACAACTGTATGCTGCACGGAGGGGAGGCACCTTCTTAGAGGAAAACATTCATTTAAAAATCATTACATGATGAGGTCAGCTGGGCTAGGTGCCGCCCAGTTGGGAAGCATGTGGGAGGAGGGGGCACAAAAGGGTACGTGACATTGTCATTTAGTTCTCTGGGAAGTACATTAGGGGAAAGGCAAGCGCGACTGGGCACTGTTGAGCGACTTCTCCTGGGGAGACATTAACAAGCATCTCTTCACCATAGACAGGGTGACCATCAAAGACCAAAGAGGCCACTCCACCCAAGCCTAGCTTAATAAACTATTGAGTTTATTGAGGTTACTCAGAGGCTCATGGGTGACTCAAGGCAACCACATCACTGAAGGTCACTTGCATGGAGATGACTCAAGAAAGCTGCATCCCTAGACAGGCAACTTCAAAAGAAGCGAATTTCCTGCTTGTATAACCTTAGGAGGGGTCCTGTGACTCTTGTGACTTCAGGAGCTTCTTCAGCCCCACGGGTTTCCCTAGCTTCCAGACCTCCTTTCTCCCTCTAGGACAGAGTGTTTCATTGGGGGAGGAAATGGTTCACTTTTTTTTTTTTTATTCCAAGCTATCAGCGGCCAACATCTTTAAGTCTGAAGTGAAGTAGACGGTGTGGGGGGAGCCATAAATATTTTACCTCAGATTAAATCATAGGGATCAGAGAACAGTGGACAAGGAAACAATTAAATTCTAAGAAGGGAAACTTTTTGACCAACATATTTGTGTGAAAATGCACCAGGGTTGGGGGTGAGGGCTGGGGCTGAACGTTAAATGGTGGAAAAATTGCTCCTGTCCACTCATGCCCCATGGACGTCTTGCCTCAATTTGCATCTAGATGAGAATTCCTTCAGCTCAGAACTAGGGCTGTCGCCACACTCCCGGCACTTAGGAAAGCATTAGCCGGAGCCGGTGAAATGTCGTTGGTACAACAGTGACACAAACCGTAACACGGGTATTCAGAGTGTTGCCTTAATGACACTGTGGAAATGAGCCGCAGCAGCGGTGGAAAAGTTCAGGACAAGCCTCCTCTGCCGTCCCCTGAGCACTCAGGCATGCCTGGTTAATGAGTGACCACCCACTCCTCGTCCCTGGCTACAAGAGATGGCCTTGTAACCCATATTTTCCTCTTTCTAATGTTCTGCAGGGGACCCAAAACATTGTGTGGGGTCCTGAGGGCTGTGCTGCCCTGCTTAGGCATAACTGTAGGAGAGAGAGGGGGTTCGCACAGGTTAGAAATGGAGGCAGGCAGCTCTATAGAAAGCCTCTCGGGAAAATCTCCATCTGGGATTTCTTTCTCTGCCACAGGCACGGCAGGAGTCCACCGCAGGCCCACTTGCCTCTGCTCTTTCAGAGACTGGAGCGGTTACTCCGTTCTCATGGTTGGATCTGATGGAGCGATTCCTTTGCTTTCTTTGTGTTTAAGAGTATTTATGTTAGAAGCCTCTGGAGAGTTGTTTCATTCTTTTAAAAATACCATTCTGAGGGCGGGCAAGAGGAACCAGTGGATGCAGGTACTGCCGCTGAGCTGAATGTCCCGAGTTCAGTCCCTGGACCCAGGTGATGGGAGAAGAGAAATGGCTCCTACAAGTTATGCTCTGACCTCCATAGGAGTGCCAAGGTGCATACACACCTACATGCATAAGCATATACATACACACACAAGCATATACCCACACACCAAATAATAATAATTTGTAATAGACTAAGAATAAAAATAACATTCTGAGCCCACACCTGAAAATCTTAGCACTCTACAGCTAACACAGGAGGATCAAGAGTTTGAGGCCAAGGCCAGGTTGCATAGCAAGACCCTGTCTTGATGTGGGGGGAGGGGAGCTGGAGAGATGTCTCGGTGGTTAAGAGCTCTTGCTGTTCTTCCAGAGGACATGGGTTCTAGTCCCAGCACCCATGTGCCAACTCACAACCCCCTCTAACTCCGGTTCCAAATAATCCAACGCCCTCTTGTGGCTTCCACGGGTATTGCACACACGGTGCGCAGACATACATGCAGGCAAACATTCATACATAAAAAATAAATAACAAACAAAAAACTTACACAAATAAATAAATAAAATGCCTTGTTTTCTACAGACTGTACTTTGAGTCTCATTTCTCTATTTAAGTATCAGCACTGCTCTCCTATGGGCAGTTTTGGAGATGTTTGGCACACAGTGTGACCACCACAACATTCCCCTTTCTTATGGACAGAGATCTGGAGATGTTTGGCACATAGTGTGACCACCACAGCATTCCTTTCTTATGGACAGAGATCTGGAGATGTTTGGCACACAGTGTGACCACCACAGCATTCCTTTCTTATGGACAGAGTTCTGGAGATGTTGGCACACAGTGTGACCACCACTGGCTGTGCATTTGAAATGGTTAATGGCAAGTCCCATACTCTATTTTACCACAGTTTTTAAAAATGTAAATTTTCCTTGAGGCAGAGAAAAAAGCTTAAAGAATAAAACCAGAACTTCCAAGCAGATGCAAAGCTGCACTGTGCTGTCTTGCCACCTGATATATGCTGTCCCTTCAGAGATACAGAGAATAGATAACAGTGTGCAGCCTCATAGAGACTGTTTAGCATATCACCTTTTCACTTAATATGTATCTACCTATTTATTGAAAGGTAAAGTTTTACTATGTGTTCCAGACTGGCCTCTGACTCACAGTCCCACATCCTAGCCTCCTAAGTATCAGTTGGCAGATGTCATCACCTCACTGAATGCTCTAATCAAGCACCAGTCCTCCTTGGTTGTCGGGAGAATGTTTTTGTTAAAAAGCCTCTATTTCGTCGAGTTTGGTCGATACTCAATACTAAGACTTTGTCCTGTTTAAATTACTCAACCGGTTGCTATTCCTGTGCAGCACACTGGTAAGATGGATGGATGGATGGATGGATGGACAGATGATAGATGGATGATAGATGGATGGATGAATGGATGGACAGATGAAAGGATGAATAGATGGATGGATGGATGGATGGATGGACAGATGAAAGGATGAATAGATGGATGGATGGATGAATGGATGGATGGACAGATGAAAGGATGAATAGATGGATGGATGGATGGACTGATGAATGGATGGATGGATGGATGATGGATGGATGAAAGGATGAATAGATGGATGGATGGATGGACTGATGAATGGATGGATGGATGGATGATGGATGGATGAGTAGATGGATGGATGGATGGACAGATAGATGAATGAATAAATGGATGGATGGATGGATGGGGGTGTGCGCACGCGCGCGCATGTATATATGTAGCCTTGGTGAGACTGGCTTGCAGAGCATGTATACCACACTGCAGGCCATCAAGAGATCAGCTGATGTTCAGATGAAAGCAGTGTACTTCACTAGAGTTGCTCTCTAATGATCGGATTCAGATGAGGAACTTTTCATCACCTGATGGGCCATGGAAGGCTTTGAGCATTTGCCTGGCAACACTTGACTCCAGGCTTAGAGGTCAGGAAGAGCAGAAGACGGGGGTTTCCTTAGCTATTCTTATTCTTTTTTTTTTGTTTTGTTTTGTTTTGTTTTAGCTATTCTTATTCTTAGAGTTGGACTTGGTCATCCCCCTTTTTAAATGTCTAGCCGCTGAAGTTCAGCTTGAGGAGATCTCACATTAGGCTGTGGAACTGTAGCAACTAATGGTCTGTTTTTCTGTTGCTACTAAGACAAGACCAACTAAATCTTAACAGAAATGGCCCAGCATTTTGATCCAAGGTCAAGGGGGTGCATCTGATGGTGGCCTTCTTATTGGCAGAGTCCTTAAGGTGGCACAGGACACATGTGTGTTCTCTGGTACCTCTTCCTCCCCGTTCCTCCCCCCACCTACCTCATCTTCTCTCTCTCTTCTCCTACAGGATCTCATTTTCCCAAACTAATGTCAAAATGGTTATGTAGCCAAGAGTGGCCTTGATCCCCCTGCCTCCACCACCCAAATACTGGGATTACAGAAGCGTTCCACTACACCTTGTTTTCTGCCGTGCTGGACATAAAACCCACGCCATGTCTGGTCTCCAAACCATGGCTTCATGCATGCTAGGCAAGCACTCTCCCAACCATGCTAGATCCCTGGCCCTTAGTCCTTCTCTCATGTAAAGCCACTAAGATTTGATCAGGGTTTTCCACCCCTGATTGTCTAATCCAGACCCCACTAGTAAATGCTAAATTGGATTAAGTCTCCACCCTTTTAAGACCTCACAAGCTCCAGGGTGAGATTTGGAAGGAACAAGCCAGATTGGCCCAGGGCACCATCAGCATTTCACAACCCTCAACTGGGATAGAGTATTAGTGTAGCTTGCCTGTTGAGGATGGAGGCATGAGCTATAGAAATAATTTTTTGCTAATTGTGTTTGATGTGCTTGAGCACAGCTGTGGCATACCCTGAGGAGGCTGTGCCTCGCACTCCAGAAGTAAGCAGAAGTGTCAGCCTCACACAGCTTGATCTCAGAAGCTCCAGAATACCGTCCTTTCGACCTCCTGGGCACACGGCTGTAGATGTGGCTGTTTGCACACCACCCACCTGCCTATTCAACCTTTCAAATGGGCAACTGAAGAAAAGGGCCGTTTCCCACCAAGTGTGAAGTGCAGACCGTTCAACCATGTGTTCGGTCCGCAGGCAGCTGGCGTGACCAGGCACAGACATCTGCGTGATGGGAGAGGAAAGCTCCAGCATAAACGCTTATCCATTGCGCTCCTCTGAGGCAGAGATGCAAACAGAAAGGGCTCTCAGCACTCGTGTGTCTAGGAACTCAGCCTGCGAGAGCAGAGCCAGCAGGTAGCTCGTTGACGAGACTTGAAAGGGAGGGAGTGTTCAGGCTGTGGAGTCCGCTGAATGAGACAAAGTCCATTTCCAGTGTTTCTGAGACAGTGGCAAGAGCTAGAAATGGCAGTTAAACAGGAATGTATTGTGGGGGTTGGGGGAACAGTCTTTGTCTATGTAAAACACAAATGTAGGTGGTGAGAATGTTTTTTATTTTCATTTGTATTTATTATTTGAGAGGGTCCTTGTGCCACAGCATGTGTGTGGAGGTAGGGGACAGCTCTGTGAAGTCGGTTCTCTTCTTTCATCTTTATGTGGGTTCTAGGGATGGTACCCAGGTCACCGACCTTGTCCAAGCACCTTCACCCAACAGCCGTCTCTAACCACCTCTTTAAATCACCACCTAAATCAATGTCAGAAGATCAAATTGCATTTGCACATATATGTTTGGGGGCTGTAGCTCAGGTGGTGGAGCGCTGATCTGGCATGCGCACAGCCCTGTGTCTGAGCCCAGCACCACAAAAACTGAGTTTGATCGCTTGCATCTGTAATCCTTGCACTCTGAGGTAGAGGCAGGAGGATCAAAAGTTCAAGGTCATGCCAGAAATGGTGGCCCACGCCTTTAATCCCAGCATTTGGGAGGCAGAGGCATCTCTGTGAGTTCCAGGACAGCCCTGTCTATATAGTGTGAGTTTCAGGACAGCCAAAGCTACATAGCAAGACCCTGTCCCAAAACAGAACAAGAGTTGAGATCATTCTCAGCTATATATGGAGTTCAAAGTCAGCCTGGGATATATGAAACTTTGAAAAAAAAGATTAATATTTTATTGAGTTCATTAGAAAAGGTCAGATCTGTTTGTTTGTTTTGTTTTTGAGACAGGGTTCCTCAGTGTAGCCTTGGCTGTCCCGGAACTCGCTTTGTAGACCAGGCTGGCCTCAGGACTCACTGAGATTGCCTACCTCTGCCTCCCAAGTGCTGGGAGAAAAAGTCAGATCTTAACAGGCTCATTAGATCAGGGTTGATTGCTCCAAACCCAATAGCATCACTAGTACAGGTGACAGAAGACAAAGACTGCAGCAGTCCTACAGGTTAAGGGAGCATCACTAGTACAGGTGACAGAAGACAGCAGACTCTGCAGCAGTCCTACAGGTTAAGAGAGCCACAGGCTCTCGTGAGGCTCAGGGTGGCGTCAGGACCCGTGTGCTGGTCCATTCTAGTCCCTTTTCATCTCATTCCATCTTATCATCGTACATTCTGAAGACTCGGATTGTCATCAGCCAGGAATTAGAAGATACTGTGTCTCATTTCCAATTTAGATTTATTGTTATCAACAGGCAGCCATCAGATCATGCCATCTGTTCCCTCATCCGTCTACTCTGCAAATAACCAGATGTATCTGTTGGTTGGTCCAGAGCCATCTTCACGTGTATTCCTCACACACATGGTGAGGGCAATCATATTTCATGCCATGAATGCTGAAAGCCATCTGATAATTTTGATGGCGAACAATATATGAAATTTCATGTCCTTTCTCAAAAGTCTTCAGTGGGCTTGGAGAATGCACAGGACCACTCTTGGCCGCTCTGGGATCTGAAGCATAATTTTTCCACAGTTCTTTGACTATGATGTTGTTTCTTCTTTCTTTATAAGTAAATTTAAAATGTTCTGCACATTTTACTTCTTCTTTTTTTTTTTTTTTTTTTGGTTTTTCGAGACAGGGTTTCTCTGTGGCTTAGGAGCCTGTCCTGGAACTAGCTCTGTAGACCAGGCTGGTCTTGAACTCACAGAGATCTGCCTGCCTCTGCCTCTCGAGTAGTGGGATTAAAGGCATGCGCCACCACCGCCCTTCTTAAAGCATTTTACTTCTTAAAGCAAAAGACAGCCCAGCTCATCACAGGCGACTGCAGCTGGTCCCTCTTACATGGTTTCAAGATATGAAATAAGAGCTGTCCATTCAAGCCCACTTGTCCGTGCTGCTCAGGGCCAGGCCTACCTAGACCCTTTAATTGTAATTTCAGGCCTGCAAAGGAAGTATTATTATTTCTACTCTGACAGGTAAAGAACCAGACTTCAGAAAAACAGAATCTGACCCCAATTTGATAAGCAGTGAGTGATGGAGATCTGACCTGAAGTTCATATTCTTCTATTTTGTCAGACTTAGCCCGCCCGAGTACTGTGCCTGGCATGCAGCCCATCGGTGCAGCGTGCAGAGTGGATCTGTCACACCACTGCAGCCAAGTCTGCATTGTGACTGGGGCTCAGGGGAGACAAATAAATGCAGCCTCAAGTCACCTTCTCCTCAGCACAGTTTATTCTGTGCATTTTACATGCATTCCAGCTACTCGTTTCGACTGAGGAAAATCTCTAGAGTACTAACTAAGATTAGCAGCGGGATGTGGGGGTGGGGTAAGTGCCCTCTTAAGAGGTAACTTTGGCCCTTTTGGGTTCCATGTTGTTACTTGAGTCAAGCTGCAGGCAATGCAGTCAATCATGTGTGATTCCTAAATCAGGAGACAGCACTGAGAAGTTCTACCCTGTTCATGCCACCCAAGTATAACCATCCTTCAAAGACTTGTGCTTAGCTAAATATATCATGGGATTAAGATTAAGTTTTATTTTACGTGTACTGGTGTTTTGTCTGTTTGCATGTCTGTGAACCACATGCTTGCAGTGCTCTCAAAGGCCAGATGTCAGCTCCCTTGGAACTGTAGTTATAGGTGACTGTGAGCCTCTCTGTGGATGTTAGGAGCCCTCTGCAAGAGCAGCAAGGGCTCTTAACCACTGAGCCATCTTCCCAGCTCCAGGAAGCCTGTTTTTTATTGCCATCCTCTATCAGTTTTTGGTGACACATTGGGTTCCACATCTATATCTCTCTATGGATATAATAAACAATGGTATGTTTATTCATTTTAGAATCTTAGAGTAGGGTCAGTGAGATGGCTCAATGAGTAAAAGGTGTTTGCCATTCAAGGCTGACAGCTTCGACTCAATCCCTGGAGTCTGCATCGTGGGAAGAGAAAACTATCTGCCAAAAGTGGTCCTCTGACCTGCACAAGCACACAATGGCACACATGTGCCTGCACTCACATGTATACAACATGATAAGAAAGGAGTGTTGGACGTTTAATCTTTTTTAAAATGCTTACTTTTTTGTGTGGATGAATATTTGCTTGCATGTGTATGTTTGTGCACCGCTTGCATGCCTGGTACCCATGCAGATCATAAGAGGGCACGGGATCCCCTGAAGCTGTGGTAGATGGTTGTGAGCCACCATGTAAGTGTAGGGAACTAAACCCAGGTCCTCTGGAAGAGCAGCAAGTATTCTTAATTGCTATACTACCTCTCCAGTCCCATAAGGATTTTTTTGTTTTGGTGTGTGTGTGTGTGTGTGTGTGTGTGTGTGTGTTTTAATCTTGTCCTAATTAGGTTTCTGTTGCTGTGCTAACCTCCATGACCAAAAACAGCTCAGGAGGAAAGGGTTTATTTCAGTTCACAGATTGCCAGAGTAATACCTGTGGCGTGGACAGCTAGCTCACATTCTGTTGTGAAGGGAAGTCAGGGCAAGACCTCAGGAAGAGCTGATGCGGAGACCATGGAGGAATGATGCTCACTGGCTTGTTCTTCATAGATTGCTCAGGTTGTTTTCTTAAGCACGCCAGGACCACCTTGCTATCTTGACCAGGAGTGGCATTGCCAGCCGTGATCTGGGCCCTTCCCCATCAATTATTAATCAATAAAATGCCCCCACAGACCTGCCTACAGGCCAGTCTGATGGAGGCAGTTCCTCAGTTGAGATTCTTACCTTCCCATATATATCTAGGTTTATATCAAGTTGACAAACTAAACAGCACAAACTTTTCTTTTCTTTTTTTCTTTTTTCTTTTTGGATTTTCAAACCAGCACAAATCTTAACAGCAGTAAGCGTTGTATATCCCTACTAACATTTCAGGTTTTAAAAGATCAGCTTTACTTTTCAGTTATCACACAAATTCCAGTTTAAAAAGCAGTTCATTATCAGACATGTCAAATAGATAAAAGTGAGTTTGACCATAACATCTGTCTATTTCTGTGTCCCCAACGAAGTGGCTGTGTTATACCATATGTGTTGAGTCTGTTCAGGAGGGTCTGGCCTAAGATGTGATCTGAGTTAGTGGGGTGGAGGGTGACAATGTGTACTAAGCTTGTCCTCAGAGTCTTGCTGTAATTACTTGTCCCTTTAAAGGTATAAAATTACAGTTGTTCCCGTCAGAAAAATGCCAAGGAAATAACACATGGGTAGGAGAGGAAGAGCATAATCACATGTTCACAGATTGCCAGAGTAATACCTGTGGCGTGGACAGCTAGCTCTCCTCAGGTTTAACTTGGGAACTTCACATTTTCAAGACCAAACTTGGCCACAACATGTGCCAGTCTCCTCTGACATGTCTCCTCCTCTCTTATCTGACTGCAGTGTCCTGTCTGGCCCTTTCTCCCCTGTCAGACTGAGTTAGGGGAAAGGTGATAAGGCCCAACTATCTGTCCCACCATGCTGCAGAGGGATCTCCCAAGTGAACCCCTTTGTCTTTGACTCTGAGTGACAGGTCTGCTTGAAACCTGTGATCTGGCACCTCCAGAACTCCAAGGGTTTTGTGGAATGTCCCTGTGTTCTTCACTGAGCCAGCTGCTCCCACAGCACCAGAGCTTGTTGGGCTTCTCCAGGGCAGCAGCCCGTGCTCACAAGCTCACAGTCCGGTGGAGTGCTGACGAGCTGACGGCAGTGAGGGGGGCAAAAGAGAACAGAGGCAAAATGTCTGGGGTAGGAAAACTTTTCAAGAGCATCTTATAGCCACACTGAGTGACATAGGCTCATAATCCCGGCTACTGGGAGACAGAAACCAGGCATCAGTTCAAGGCCCAAGGCCAGCTTGTGCTTGTGCCACAGAGTAAGTCATGGCCACTCTGAGCAACCCAAGGAGAGCCTGTCTCAAAATAAACTTTATACATTTTTAATTAAAACTAGAGCTAGGAATATAATTCAGTGGGAGAGTGCTTGATTAGCATTGTCAGGGCCCTACATTCAATTCCCAATACTGGCTCCTCCTCCAGAAAATCTCGTATTTGATTTTTTTTTGGGGGGGGGAATCTGATACCAGACTTCTCTGCACCAAGGACTATGAAAGTAATACCACCCAAAACTTCGATTGTAGGTTGCATTCTCTTTAGGAGAGTTATGAAACAGACTAGGATTACAGAGTGCAGCCACAGTGCTTGAGCCCAAGACAACAAAATGTATTGGCAAAGACCTTGGATAAACAGCCCCAATTAGACAGCTGTGGCAGCTTCTCTTAGCAGTGTCTGTGACCCTGGCCACAGTGCCTTGCCTCCATGAGGACTGACTGCTGCAGCTAGAGGCTTCCTTTGACAGGTGCCTCCATGTTCATCCTTCTTGCAAAGCGCACTTTCTGTGGAAAGGAGAGCATGGGGACACAGGCTTGAAGGCAGCAGCTACCCTTCGGGCTTAAGTCTGCAGGACAATTAATAAACCCAGGCACTTGATGTCATGGGAGAGTCAGTTTGCTTCCTTAATGCCTATGCAGAAAGATAGCTTCCCAGAGCAAAGATTAAGGGTTGAGTTATTGCATGCGTGAGGCCCTGGGCTCACTCCCTAGCACCACACACAAAAGAGGAATTGGCGCATATGCCTGTAATATATAAAATTATCACAGGCCAATTTAAAAATATTAGTAAAGTCGCCAGGCGGTGGTGGCACACACCTTTAATCCCAGCACTCGGGAGGCAGAGGCAGGCAGAGCTCTGTGAGTTCGAGACCAACCTGGTCTACAAGAGCTAGTTCCAGGACAGGCTCCAAAGCCACAGAGAAACCCTGTCTCGAAAAACCCAAAAAAAAAATTAGTAAAGTAAGTCAGATAGACTTAGCTATAAAATGAAAGATTAAAAACCACATGAGGACTACAGAGCACCCCATCAGCCCCTGTGCCCTCTGCTTTGTCCCCCAAATGGTCCCTATTGTGCTTGCTCTCAATCCCCATGACCCAAACAGGAGTGTGGGGAATTGTTTCCCTTTAGAGGATGGAGCTGCAGGTTCTGAATTTGTTAACCTTCTGCTTTATTACACTAGAGTGAAACCTACTCATCACCAGTTCACATCCTAGAGAACCCAACCTCCTCTCTAGGACACCCCACTAAACGAAGCTAAGGAGAGCAGGTGTTTAAGGAGAACCCCCATTACAATAGACAGGGAAAAGAAGCAACAGAAAATAGTAGTGAAGGAAGTAGCCCAAGGTAGCACCTCTGTGAAACAAGAGCAGGATGCTATCAAAGAAGATGATGGAGTAAAGTGGAGCACATTGCCTGGAAAGTGGAGCTCAAAGACACAGATAAAAGTCAGCTAAGGGGCCAGGGGCGGGAAGGCAGCTCTGCTGATAAAGCACTTACTGTGCAGGTGTGGAGACCTGAGTCTGGGCTCAAAATAAACTGTGTTTGATAGCATGTGTTTATCATCCCAGCATCAGACACAAGGATTCCTGCGTAGGTTCGCCAGCCAGGTGGTCTAGACTAATTGGTGAGCTCCAGGCCAATGAGAGACCCTGCTTCAAAAGAGATGGGTAGCATTTCTGAGGATGATACTCAGGTTGTCCCCGACCTCCACATGCACGCGCACACGTGCACATCCACCTGCACAAACGTATACCTCCGTCTGTAATCGCACACACTTCCACCTGCACAAGGACTCCATCTACAATCACACACGTGCACCTCCACCTGCACAAGGACACATGTATACCTCCACCTTTACTCACACATGTGCACCTCCACCTGCACATGGACACATGTGCACCTCCACTTGCACTCACATATGTGCACCCCCACCTTCACTCACACATGTGCACCTCCATATGCACTCACACATGTGCAACCCCACCTGCACATGGACACATGTGCACCTCCACATGCATGCACACACACTTGATTAAAGAGAAAAGGAGAAGATCAAACCAGGAGGCTCAACCTCAAACTACCATGAGTCCAGCCAAAGGAATCATGGAAGGAAAGGTGCAGGTCAGGGAGAAGAATGAGAGTTTCTCCCATCACAGTTCAAATCAGAGCAAAGCAAAAAGAAAGAAAAGAAGAAAGGCCAGTACCCAGATACAGGGCCATGAAATTTCAAATAGGAGAGATTTTTCAAATGAGCTGGAAGAAGTTACATGAAGCACTGCAGTTGTAAGACCCAGCACGCCAGAGCCAGAACCAGGATCCAGCTGCCTAGGTAGACAGGCATGGATCTGTGGGCTCTGAGTTCAGCAAGATGCTGCCTTAGTAAACGAAGGAGAAAGCACACACCTGTGTGCTCATATGCGCGCGCGCGCACACACACACACACACACACACACACACACACACGCACGCACGCACCTTAAAAAGAGAGTGTTGGCCGGGCGGTAGTGGTGCACACTTTTAATCACACTCAGAAGGCAGAGACAGGTGGATCTCTGTGAGTTCGAGGCCAGCCCAGTCTACGGAGCCAGAGTCCAGGACAGGCTCCAAAGCTACAAAGAAACCCTGTCTCAAAAAAAATGAGAGAGAGAGAGAGAGTTTGATCTTGACCTTCTGCAGAAGAACTAACCTATAAATAGAAATGACCAAAACCAGTAAGTGGGGAAGAAACCGATCTGCTGTGGTTTAGCTGCAGGGAAGGGGTGGCCATGGACAGGGCTATTGTAAGCCCCGCTGTCCTCATGCGTAACTGTTTTGACTTCACGTTCATGGGGAAGTATTTCTTTAAAGACAGTGGTAACTAGAACAGCTTTGCCTCTGGTTGGCTATATCTGTTTTCACTGCTGGCCACGCTGCGATTATTTCAGAAGGATTGGCTTGTTTATCCAAAAACAGATGAGAAAACCCCAGTATTTATAAAACACCAGTAAGTTCTCATTTCAAAAAAAAATAGTGTTTAAAATAATAGTGAGAAAATAATAGTTTTTACCCCTTTAATCCCAGCACTTGGGAGGCAGAAGCAGTTGGATCTCTGAGTTTGAAACTAGCCTGGTCTATAGAACAGCCAGGGCTACACAGAGAAACCTTGGGAGGAGGAGGGGAGAGAAAGAAAGAATTTAATAATAATAATAATAATAATAATTTTAAGCAGGTAAAACATCATCATAAGGAAGGTATCTATCAAATAGGATTCTCTTCTCTTTCTACATACATGAAGGAAAGCACTCAGGCACATAAAATAAATATCTTTTAAAATTTTTACTGTTTAAAAGCACTGGCTGCTCTTGTGTAAGACCCGGGTTTGGTTTCTAGCACCGACATAGTGGCTCACAGCTGTCTGTAACTCCAGCTGCAGGGGATTCAGCAGTCCCTTCTGGCCTCCATGGACACCTCCATGCATAAATAAAAATGAAACAAATCTTATTTTTTAAAAATGTAGAAAGAATTACTATACCTCTTCTGCCAGCCCATCTATCACACCTCACAAGCTATGAGGAGGATCCTGGTGGGCCAAGGTCCTACAGGGCTGTCCTCCAGTGGGTGGGATAATTTATTATGTACACCCCAATAACGACCTAGAACTTCCTTTAGAAGAACAACTTTTATCCTGTTTTTGAGGTGAAACTGATTCAAGTTCTGTCCATTGGCCTTAGGATGGCTTTAACTGTCTCTCACATTTAAATGTATATTTGAAAGTGCTTAGGAGCAAAACATTGGCTTCTTTTTGAACAGTTAAATTTCACAGCCATTTTTTCCCCACTGAGGAAGACTAATGGTGCGGGACAGAGAGCAGAGTTTGGTCT